>JAJIBD010008104.1:0-117061 GCA_021461705.1 Cryptotis parvus
ACAAGTTTTTGAGGCTTTCTGCATCTTGTTATTAGAATTAGCCTTTCTATATCATTTTACCCCCGTCTTAATTACTGCATCTTATTTCTTTCTAATTAAGATTACCATAGACCTTAAACTTAGACAAAATCCAAACTTAGACAAAATAGCCAGGCTACCTAATAAAGAACGTTTCTTGACCCTCTTTACCTTAATAAGCTTCACCAGTGATATAATTGATTTCCCCAGAGTTATTGCATAGATTTATTACTAAATAGATGAAGAAAGAAGAGAACAACATGATCAATGAAATTAAGACTTTTGCATAATTAGAAAAAAACACCCTTTGCCTGGCACAACTTCAATCTTTTTTCCACCAGCTGCTAAGCCATTTTTCATATCCCTAGCTGTTTCTCCAGGCGCAAACACACCTGTTTTTCTCTTTTAGTTCAGAACCCATCTTATGCTGGCTCCTTGGAAGAGGAGTTATGAATACTTTGACTTACTTGTCTCTGAGAGATGAGTAACCATCTCTTTATTTTGGAAAAACAACAGTCTTCTTTGGCAGAGGTAAGCAGCTGAATGGGATGTCATTCTCAGAATTTTTCCCTTGAGACAATAAGCATAGCATTTCACTTTAGTAAACCACTTTAGGTACCAATGCAATCTTGGATTTTTCTCTGGTCAACTTGTGGCTGCAGGGAAGCATTCTTTGAAAGCTGGTCTGGCAAGTCGTGTTCTCTGTAGCGCCATTGTTCAGTTTCTGTTTCCAGCCCAGAAGGAAAGAATCTCGTCCTTCCACCTCTGCTGCTGACTGGGTGGCTGGCAGCCAGATTTCTTCTGTGCTGGCGCTCAACGAACTTGCAGTTACACAACTTATGTGTAAGTGGCAACAAAGCAAAAAGTAAGCATTGGAGATCAGATTGTGGGAAGTGTAGAGCAATCGGTGTGCTGAATGTAGTGATAGCTGACAAAAAAGCAGGGGACTCGGGGCTGTTCCCGCCTCTGCTATTCCTTTTATCCTCACCTCAATTATGGAGGAATTATACTGAGTTCAGAAACTCTAGTCCTCAGTATACTGAATGCTTTTTTTTCACTTATAAATTTTTTAACCAGGGAATTTTTTGTTTTGTTTTGGGCAAACACCTGGCTGTGCTCAGGGATCACTCCTGGCCATGCTCATGGGATCATATGGGTGCCGATTGAACCCAGGTTAGTCATATGTGGGGGAACTATACTACTTACTGTATTATTCCCTCCCTCCCCCTCAACCCCTAAGTATGGAATGTTCACAAATGAATGAGTGTCTCACTTTCCTTTGGAAATTGCTCATATGATTTATTATAGCTTCCAAAATAGTGATGTCTTTCTGAGGCTAGCTTTCAACTATTGAGCTCTCTATACTCCCATCTGGCTAGAACTCCACTCATCTTAATTAGCAAAATGCCATCCATGTGATTTTCCCTTGCCAATGAGTTATTCCGTTCTCAAATGACTTCTTCACCTCCATCATTCAGTTGAGTATTTTTGCAATAGTAAAACATAGCACGTTCTTCTAACAGGGAAAAATGAAATCCTTTATAGCAATGCTAATGAAGCAGCGTTTAGCATTAGCTTTAATTTAAAGCAGCCCTCCTGAGACTTCCTAGCATCTATTTAGGGTGTCATAAAATTTGAAGCCACACTCCCTCTCAATTAGCCTCCATTTATTTATTTGGGAATAACATGAAGCAGTATGCACCAGGCATAACCTGTTCCTTTCTGTTCTGTTCTTCCCAGTAGCAACCTGTTCACTGCGTGGTTATTAGATCAGCATCCTTTAGGTGACTGGGTTAAACCATAACTATCTTCCTTATATCTTAGACATGATTGCTAGTTTAAAATTGAATCATGGCAGCAAGTTAACAGTTGAAATCCCTTTCGTTAACAAGAAAAGTAAACCACAGTCAAAATGAAATTGGTTTTGTTGGAGGTGATTTTTTAAATTTTATATATATATATTTAATGTTTATTTAAGGCATTTAATTTTTTTTAAATCTTTTTAAAAAATTAATATTTTTATTATACCACTGTGAGATATACAATTACAAAGATCTTCATATTTGGTTTACATCTTACAGTGTTCTAGCACCCATCCCTCCACCAGTGCCTATTTCCCACCACCAATGTCCCCAATTCCCTCTCCCTTCTATGGCAGGTTTATTATCTCTTTCCCTTTCTCTCTCTCTCTCTCTCTCTCTCTCTCTCTTTCTTCCTTGTCTTACACATTGTGGATTGCAATACATACATTTAGAGGTTATCATGTGTATCTTTCTGCCTATATTTAATGCTTAGTTTTAGGTTGGTATAAGTACTTTCTACAATTATTAGCACTCTGTTTCCTTCTCTATCTTACCTAACTTCTGACTCCCAAACATTTGTGTAATTTTCACCTTTGATAAGACCTCCTGGTCCATGTTTCGCCTGGCCTTGGATATTGGTATCATAATATGTGTATATATTTATGTCATGCAAATAAATGCAGTCATTCTATATTTGTCTCTTTATGACTAATTTCACTCCAACATTATCCTCTCCATGTCCATCCATTTACAGGTAAATTTCATAACTTCATTTTTCCTAACAGCTGCATAGTATTCCATTGTGTAGATGTACCAAAGTTTCTTTATCCAGTACAGTTCTCAGGCACTCTGGTTGTTTCCAGATTCTAGCTATTGTAAATAGTGCTGCTATGAAAATAAAAGTGCAGATGGTGTTTCCGCTGTGTAATTTTGGCTTCCCAGGGTATATTCCCAAGAGTGATCTGGGTCAAATGGGAACTCGATGTCTAGTCTTTGGAAGAATGTCCATATTGTTTTGTTGGGGTGATTTTAAGCAGAAAGGTGGTGGGGACAAGTCGGCATGAGCGATGATGCTATGAAGCAGGCTGCATTGAGGCACTGTTGTTTCTTCAGTCCATCTCCGGCAACCGCCCCTCTAATTCTGTTTCTTCAATCACATCTCCAGATACCTGCTTTATTTCTTGACCCTCATCTCTTGTCTCCTGCTCGCCACTGCCTCAGCTAAGTCTTCTTGCTCAGCCGTTCTCTTTCTTTATGGGATTGTAAATGGCCCCTATTACAGTTAATGCTACTTTGCTGGTTTAGTCTAATGTGTTCATGTCAAGCCTTTCAGGCAAAAGGGGCTTTTGTTGTTGGTGTTGTTTATTTTATATATATATATATATATATATATATATATATATATATATATATATATGTTGCACTTTTAAATTGTTTCAGTTTTTACTTTACAAACATTAAGTACTAAAATGTTAAGTACTAAACAGCTTTAGTACTGTTAAGTACTAAACAGCTGCGCCACCTGGTCCCACAAGGAAGCAGCCCATGGAGTTCCGGAAGGAGGTAAATGGCTCGGCTAGCCCCTGGCCGTGTCCAACATAGCTCCAAGGGTTTGCTCACTCATGCGGGGGAGGGCCATGCTGGCCAGACTTGGAGCCGTGATTTGGGCTCTTCCTCCCATTCCTCCACCTCCATGTTGGAAGGCATGACTGCGAGCTCCCATCAACATAGCCAGCAACCCTGGAAGAGAGATATTCCAGATCTACAGCTGTGCAGCTGCGTGACCCCAGAGTGGCCACGCAACAGTCTTAGATAATACTGGAAGTTAGGACCAGGTCCTTCCCAGGATTGTTCACATTTATACACTGTCTACAGATCTAGGCAAGTTCTAGCCATGGCCCGTCATCCCAGTGAGCCTATCAAGAAGCCAGGGGAATCCCCACACCATGAGGTCAGTTATTCTCAACATTCAGTCTTCACAGCTCTTCCAGAGCTCCACCTAAGAGAAAAGCAGATCTCTCCCTGTTGAGATTTATCAGTAAAGCTTAAGATGAGAGCCTACTACTGAGAGTGCATCACCTACGGCAGAGCCTGGCAGGCTACCCATATTGTATTCGATATGCCAAAAACCAGTAAGAATTATAGACCTCATTCCCATGACCTGAAGGAATGGTTTGAGGCTCTTCGTTTTCCTGGAGTGAGCAGATGCCCTTGGGTTACACTTGCTTGCAACAGGACATATGGTGATGTTACTGGTGCCCACTCGAGGCACATCGATGAGCAAAGGGAAGACAAGTGATACAAGTGATACAAGTGAAGTACTAAAATAGTTGGTTATTTTTTTCTTTTGTTTTGGTGAAGCAAGGTATATTTACTGAAATTTATTTAGATAGATTTTACTGAAATTTATTTAGAAAGGTGTGAGGTTAGACAGAGAAGTGCATGCTAAAAGAGAGAGCACAGGTTTCTCTAGAGTGGAAATAGCAAACAACGAAACAGAGACAAGCAAGCAAGATGCATGTTCAAGGGAGAACACAGGCTTGAAAGCCAGCCCCAAACAGTGTTTTTTACAGAAGTATAAAACATAAATTCAAATGTAAATAAATCAATGGTCGCTTGGTTCACTGCTGTATTCCTAGTTCAAAGAACAGTAAAAAACAAAAACAAAACAAAAAAAGTGTTTTTAAGGGGAAATATACCACAATTAACCAATTTCTGCGTCAAATCTTAGCTTATCAATTAAAGTTGACCAAACTTGGTTAAGTTTTCCTATAAGCAAGAATTCAATGCTTCTACAAATGCAGAGGAATTATACTTTTGACATAGTTTTAATTTTAATTAAAAAATTGTTTTGTGGTGCCTGGGATTGAACCCAGGGCCTCAAACATATGATATGTGTGATCTGCCATTCATCTATATCCCTGGGTCCTTGTATCACTTTTTAAACTTTGGGTAAAGTAATATTTACAAATTAAGTACAAAGATAACTTTTTATATCTTTATATATATCAAAGCTAGAATTTTAATAAATAAATAATGAAATAAGTGGGGAAAAGAAAAAAAAATCCATAGGAAATATCAATAAATCAAACATTGTCTAGGCCCCATCTGTTGCATTGCCTATTTGGTGAGAAATTACAGAGAGCCCTAATAATAGTTCTTGAGATTTAAATAGCACCTTTCAAACAAAGAGCTTTGCCATCATTAATCTCATCTATCTGTAAAATATCCCTTTAGTGTGACTGCCTGGGACAAGTATTACTGTGTATGTTTTACAAGTAGAAACAGGATGGTGCAGATTTGATGTTTTAAGCTAAATTACCTGGTTAGCTGGGGCGATACAGAGATTGTACCAAGTGCTCTAATATGTAACAGCTTCACAGAGGCTATATTATTTGGATCTATGCAGACTCTGACCCAAATATGATGTAATGACCCAAATAACACTCTCTGTAAGCTAATTGTTGGCAGAGACCAGATCCTATGTTAACAGGAATGCTGGCTGAATGCGTAGTAATGTATGCACTTTGTAAATACAACATAAGTGTCCTTTATCTGGGCAAAAGCCTTTCTCTAAAACAAACTTATTCTTTTGGTGGAAATATATATTTATCACTGGCTGAATTCAGTTCTATCCATGTGTGTTGGATGCTTGTGTTTGTGTATAAGTTTTTGATATGCTGGTCAAATTTGAGCTACTGTTATTTAGAGAAAATTTAGACAAAAAAAAGCAATAAATCTGGTTAGAGATAAATACATAACCAAGGTCGATGGGTGTTAGATACATCCAAGCTGCTTTCCTCAGGATATGCAGTTGAGTAATCTATTAAAGGGAAATATTCTCAGAAGTTCAACTAGGCTAGACTGAGGACACAGGGAAAACACTAGTTCCTGAAATACTTGAAAAACACTGTAGAATGTCTTATAGTTTACCTGTCCCTGCCCTCCACTGAACCCCATGACTGTAGAATGTCCCACAGTTTGCCTGTTTCTCCTCTTCCTCTGAATCCTCACTGCCATAAAGTGTCTTAGTTGTCACTACCAGAGACTTTCAGGATGCCTTTGCTTGTTGAGCACATCCAGAGAGATGTGGGTGAGAATTTTAGTCACCCCTAACAGCAATTAGAGAAATCAAGACATGTATATTAATTCATTTTTAAAGCCTATAATGGGATTATCATTATTATTACCAATGCAAATGACACAACTATGTACCTATATGCTATACATCCATATGATGTGTATTATTTGCAACAAAAAGCAATGAGGAGAATGATGTTGTTTTGCATTTTTGCAGCGCTCCATCTTATCTATCTATCTATCTATCTATCTATCTATCTATCTATCTATCTGTCTGTCTGTCTGTCTGTCTGTCTGTCTGTCTGTCTGTCTGTCTGTCTGTCTGTCTGTCTGTCTATCTATGCCTAATAGAAGATGGCTGGATTCACATGTCTGGCTCTGCACTCAATCTGCTGTGGAATGTAGTTACATTCTACTGTCACACCCAGCTGAAGCATTTAATCAATTAATTAATTAATTAATTATGCTTTTAATCGGGTCACACCCAGTGATGTTCGGGGGTTACTCCTGGCTCTACACTCAGGAATTACTCCTGGCGGTGCTATAGGGAACTATATGGGATGCTGGGGATCAAATCCTTGTCAACTGTGTGCAAGGTAAATGTCCTACCTGCTGTCTTATTGCTCCTGCCCCTGAACTATATTTTTCAAAGCTTTTTTTGTTGCCATCTCTTTCCCTTTCTTAGAAGTCTTCATTTCTTAGGTTAGAAAATTCCTGGTAGTCTTAATTTCCTTGCATTCTGGTATTGTAAAAGTCTTATATTAGATGTCTGACAGTTTTTATATCTGACTCATGAGAAGTAAAGCTCAATTCACAAGTAAAGACTGAATTTTGTAAATCAAAATAACTTGTTTTAAACTACTGTTATAATCCATTTCAAATAAAATATCTGAAACAGCAAGAAATTCTATAGGCAGAGGGACCTGTTCTATAGCTCATTTCATACCTACACATTTTAATAGAGTATGCTATTGTTTTCATTGCTAATTTATTTTCTTGCTTTAAAAAATTTGTAGTCCCATGAATCAAACTCAGGTTTTGCATATAACACTAAGTTTATGATAGACTCATGATCTATGGCTTTAAAATATTCTTGATATTGGAGACACATTCTTCCTCCTTTAACCATGACTTGAGGGTTTGTTTTATGCTGAACCAAATACGACAGACTTAAGCATTGTATTATCTACAATGTTTTGAAATTTTTGTTCCCCAAGTGGAATGTATGTTTGGGGCCTCAGTTCTATACTGCCATGTACTCCATGCACAACCATCAGAAAGCATGTGACTCAAGTTTCAACTCTATCTCATCTTTTTTTTTCTTATGTAGGGATTGAACTGGGGCCCCCCGCCCCCCATTCCATTCTGCTGAGTAACATCCCTGGCGTCTTTCATATTCTTTCCCCAAATACTACTGTGTCTGTGTATTCCTCTGTCAGTATTTAGCAGGCAGGAAATGCATCTTAATTCTTCTCTGTAACTGCAGAAAGCAGTGCACAATGAAGCAGTGCTTCATCTTCTATTTTCTGTCATATGTTTGTTCCTCTGAGAGCTGACTCCTAAAGGATCTGAAGTGGTTGCAGATGGTTATGTCACCAAAAGTAAATTGGATCTCAGTTGGACATTTTTATTTTATTTTATTTTATTTTATTTTATTTTGCCATTGGGCTACACTGGCACGTGATAGGGTCAAATGGAAATGTTACTGGCTCCCGCTCGAGGAAATCGATGAACAACGGGATGTCTAGTGATCTAGTGATTTTATTTTATTTTTTTGCTTTTTGGGTCACACCCGGCAATGCTCAGGGGTTCCTCCTGGCTCTTCGCTCAGGAATTACTCTTGGCGGAGCTTGGGCGGACCACATGGGATGCTGGGGATCGAACCCAGGTCGGCCGTGTGCATGGCAAACGCCCTTCCCACTGTGCTATTGCTCTGGCCTCTGTTGGACACTTTCAGCCTTGGCAATTAGGGCTAGATGCTTTTTGAACTCCTTTCCTTGCAGAATTTCTTCCTTTTGGTCATTTGTTTTTTTTCAGAAAGTTGGATTTATGTTTTTCAGTATTTGTTGCTGCTGTTTTTAGCTTTCTTTAATCATGGAAAAAATGTGACGGTACTCAGAAGTTGAGAGTGGTCTTAGATTTTGGGAATCTGGCATCTCTGTAGGTTCTCATCCTAAGAGAGTATATATGATTAAGTCGTTTGACAGAAATGTTTCTTCATCTTCCATATGAATTTATTATCACCTGACAAAAGAATTTCTTTAGAATTTCAAAGAGGCTATTTGTGAGCAAGCACTATGCAAGGTGTAGTGTTGCCAGTCAGTGTTGTATTTCACAACGGGATGTTTTCTTGACCAAGAGCTGTCAAAATTCTCTTTGTAATTATGTGGATGAATTTTGTTATATTTTAATAGCCAGCCATTTTACTGAATTCAGCCAAACATATGGTCAAAATTAATTGTAATGTTTCTTTGAGTGAATTGATCAATAAACCTGTGGAGAGAGTCTAAAATAGACTGGAAATCTAACTTTGCTGTTTGAGTTTTCAAAAGCTCATTTTGGCTGGTGAGTGGCACCTGTACAGCTCCCTTCAGAGCCAGATGTTGTACTTCATCATCTCATAATGTGTCATTTCTGCACACCAACTTTCTTTTCATAGTTTCTCTGAAGCGAAAATCCATTTCATCCCATCAGTAAGATATTGTTGGTGACAGCTGCAACACCTGAATATGTAGCTTTAGTTTTCACATGGACATAGAGATGGAAATTTTTCTCAGAAAGGAGCCAGCAGGGAACCGAAACATATGGCAGGAAGTGGAAGAAGTGAAGACTAGTTTATATAACAAATCCCTGTGCGTTTTGACAAGGCTCTCTGATATCCTGTCAAATCACCCCAGGGCTGAGAGGCAGGTAGCTCCTCTATCTCTAGTGGGATCACTAAGCTGTGCCTGGGGAAAGAAGTTGCTTACATTGTTATCCAAAAAACTGGTGAGAGGCAGTGCGTCCTTTGTTACTCATTCCATAAAGAAATTGTTTGCAACCCTAGCTACTTTATTAGATTCTTCTTTGTTGTTGCTTGGGATCTAACCCTACTGCCCCTGCACACCTCTTCACCCTTGGATATTTTCTTTCATTATATCAGAGATGGGGCTCAAGCATCTATATTTGTGGAATTTCTTTACCCCCTTTTTAACAATACCACCATTGCAGCTTCTCACCACAGTTACCTCCATTTTTCCCACCCACCCCTTAAGCCTGTTCCCATAGCAGACTCTTTATGATTTATTTTACATTGCTTATTATAAATTTATAAGAACAATCAAAAAAATGTTTCCTCAGAAGAAAGTTGGTGAAGATTGTGTATCTCACCCCAGAGCTATTAAGTCCTTGTATAAGAGATTACAAAGATGATGTTAGAGGTTAAGTCATATGTGTTGATATTAACTGAGATTGGATGCCTTCTACATTACATTCCATGTAATCTGGTGAGCTACTCCTGGTTTACCAGTGTTGTGGCCATGCGCTCCAAGAAGTCCGAAATTTTTTAGTGAGGTGATACAAGTGGAGTCGAATTTTTTAACTGGGTGGGTTTTGGGGTGTGTGAGTGACTGCTGGGCCTTCTGGAAGTACAGGGGAGGTGGCGGAGGGGAGGCTGTCCTCTTCTGGAATTTCTGATGTGCAAAACATCAGGCAGAAAGTATATGAGCATATGATTATCTAATGGGAGGTTAAGGTGGACTTCAGGAATTAAAGATTACTTTAGTTCTAAAGAGACCATATCTGAAATGTATATTTTATATATATTTCATATATATGACCTCATTCCCATGACTTGATAGAATGGTTTGAGGCTCTTTATGTTCCTGGAGGGGCAGATGCTCTTGGGTTATTTCGCATGTGACAGGGCGTATTGAGATGTTACTGGTGCCTGCTCGAGCAAATCGATGATCTAGGGAAAACAGTGATACAGTGATTTCATATATGTTTATTTCATATATTACATATGTAATATGCACATAATATACACATGTGAATATTACATATGTGATAGTAAGGCGAATGTTTGAAGTGGCCCCATGAGATACAGATAGGTGGCTGCAGGGGAGTGTGGCAAACTGGAGACTGCAGCTCTACTGAAAGGTGTGGTAGTAAACAAAACACATCTGTGGACAGATTTGGTTGCAGGCGCCATTTTACCTGAGTGTTTATTGCCTCGTGGTATTGTGGTGGTTAGGTTAGGGTTTTCTCATGCCTGGTGCTTTCCTCAGCTTCTCTGAAGCTGAATTACTCAATACCACTTTCTTGAAATTTTAAAGACAATGCTCCAGTTGTTGCAGGTGGCTTGGTAAGCTGGAAGCCAGGGAGGCAGCAAGGCAGCCTGCGGAAGTGAGTGCTTCCACTGCTCTGCTGGACCCATTGGGCCACCTGGGGAGAAGTGCCTGGGGTAGGGTGGACTCTTCTATGAGTATTAGCTCAGTAGCACATTTATTCTCCAGCTTGGGGGTTCTTGAGAATTGTATTAAAATTTGCCACAAGATAACTCAGAAATTTAAGAAGTTAGAGTTTATTGTAAGTATAGGTAGAGGGGTCTGGGTCCTTCCCTAATGTCCAAGCCTCTCCTTTTCTCCTTGTATACAACTTCTGTCCCTTGATGACCTGTCCAGCATACAATGCCAGAAGCCCTGTCCCTTGCCACGTGCTCACCTGCAGTGTAGGTGGCCTGGTCTGTCCTTATGTCATTCTCCATCCAGTATTTATTTTCCTAGTCTGTTAACTGCAGTGGAACCGTGGGGCTTGCTGCTGTTTTGTAACTGTCACTGGGTCGAAGATTGCTTCCCAGTGACTCCCTGTCTCCTTGATGTTCCTTTGTCTCGGGTAACAGCCACGGCCATGCGTGCATGGATGAGATCCCTACAGTCCTGCTCTCACTGGGCTTAGGTGAGGGACCAATAGAGAATGAGAGTGGAACCTGGCTGCGGGCTGCCCTTCACTGCTGCTGTCTCCCAGCCCCTGCAATCCCATTGTCTGCTTTGATTGGGTACCTTCAGGAGCCAAGGTTTAAAGTGGCCATCTAAATCACATAGTTCCCTGGTGATTTAGGGGGAAATCATCTAAATCACATTCTTCCACTCCCAGGGGTGTCAAGAGTACCTCCAAGGCACAGAGGGTCATGTCCCACCAGCCAAATGAGCAGCTGTGTCTGAAGCCCACCTGCTCTGTCTGGTTTGGGAATGGGTTCTCGCCACCTGAGTTCTCTAGGAGTCACGGCTTTAGGCTGGAACGAGGAATTGCTCTTTTCGGGTAAGAAAAAATTAGTTCTAACTTTGGAACAGACATTCTGTGTTCATCTCTTTTCATTGTGGAAAAGAATTTCAGAACAAGGCTAAATAGCAAGTCATTAAAATAACTTTATTGAAAGAAATTGGGTGGAGAGAGGGAGGGGAGGAGAAAGAAGTGAGAAGGTGAAAGAAAGGGAGAGAGGAAAGAAGGGAGAGAGAAAGAAAGAGAATGGGAAGGAGGGAAGGAGAGAAAGGGAGAGAGAGGGAAGGAGCGAGAAAGGGAGGGAGGAAGAGGGAGGTATGGGAGGAAAAGGAATCCACATTAAAGAGAGGACACAGGTTTCTCCAGAGTAGAACAGCAGAGAACAGCCTTTAGGAGACGGTTATATACAACCTCTCATGGTCTTGGCCTGCAGTTCTCTGTATACAGGTAACTTAATCTGGGTGTTTTCACAGGGTTGGGTTATGAGGACCTTTAGAGTCTCCTGGACTTTCTTCTTTTCTAAGGTAGCCCCTCTTCCCTGCGTGTCGCCTTGGTTTCTGTTTCTGGGTGGTTCCTCAGTTTCTCCATCTCCAAAGAACTGAGGATTTGAAATTCAATGAGATGTGGGCTTCATGTGTTTGAGATACTTTGGGATTTCTTCTATTTTGTTATTTCCCAGAAGTTCTTTGCCAGGGCCCCCCTAATTATCTGCCTGCAAACAGTGCTAAATGAAAGAGATATATCTCATCCATCAAAGGACAGGAGATGGCAGAAAGATGATTGAAATGCTGCCTTTCCCTGCTCTCATTTGGTCTTATGGATAATCCCACCTGACGCCCAGTGTGCAGCAAGATTTAGTCAGATACAAACAATTAGATTTCTTTTTCCTTCTGTATCTATTCCTAATCTTCTAGGATGGTGGGAGAAAATGATGATAAACCAAGAGAAATATAAATGAATAAGAAACACTTCAACAAGACTTAAAGAACTATTTTAAAGTTAGAAGTATTTCAGGGGCATCTGCTGAAAATATTGCCTAACTGGTATTCAATTTTTCACTTTAGGGCAATGAAATTTTATGAGTCACTAAATACATATTTTGACATCTGGCTTCACTGCTTTTTTTTTTTTTTGAATGCTGTAAATTCTCATCATAAGAGTTTCCTTCTTGTCAGTCTTTTGATACTACACTTTCAATCATTTTGTGGGTAATTTACAGATGGTGGTACCTAATTGCCGTGGATTTTAGTTTCCAATCAATTTTCTAGACTGGGATAAGGCATGAGGGCAAGGAATAGAAATGTTAAATTTATGTAAGGACGGGCTCAATTTTGGCCTTTCTTAACTGCATAATTTTTATCCTTGTGCCTGCTCACTTGTTAATGCAAATTCTTAAATCTAGCATTATTTAGACATGATTTCTTACAGATTTGAAGATTCTCTTGCCTTAAATTTTCATTCTGACACCTCAAGTCTTAATTACAGCTACCAATTTTGGAACTCTGATCCATGTGAGATCCTGAGATGTTTTAATTATGAATTTGTCTGCTGATTTTGTTTTGTTGAAAAACTAATTTTACATTGACATAAGGTAATGACTGCTCATTTTTATGAATACATTTTTATATTCTAAACTGGATATTTATGATCAACAAAAATAATTTTAATTTCCAGAGCTGATGAAGTATGTTTATGTTGTTTGAGATGTGAAATCCTGCTTTTGTATTTGTGAACTTTTGCTGTTACTTTTATATCAAGAGCTAGATGACCCGTGGGCAACAACTAGTGACAGGAACATATCCCAAATGGCCTCCCTAAAGCGAGTATTACTTTTCTACTTGCCTTCCATTAAAAAAATAGAGAGTTCTCTAGGAGTATCTTTAAAAAGTTTTGCTTAAATCTGATCATCTTATGGAGAGAAGGACACATGAGGGTTCAGTAATACTCTCAGTAGACATCTTGGTGTGAAGGTATACAGGAAGGTGCTGGAGTGAGTTTACAATCTTATGTGTTAAGGAATTTAGGGTAATTTGAGTTCCCAGCTCTCTAATAAACACCTTGCTTAGGGAAGCTTGAGAAGCGTGATTAAATCTCTATCTTTGTATGTACCCTTTGAAGAAATTAACTCGGTACCCCCTCAGGAAAACCTTGATATCTGAGTTGTCCCCTCTGAGCCCTGGATGGTTGTAGAGGATTTGACTAATTTGAGGCATTGCTGCCACGCTATGAAAGAGTTTGGGGTGGTTTATTCTTTGATTTTGCCAGAAGTGCTCCCTGTGCTGTGTGGAGGCGTGGGGTTAATGACTGGAGGCAACTCTGGAGTTAAAGGAATTCTTAGAGACTAATATTCAAGGCCTGGTAAAACATGGGCCAGGATGACTTGTCAGTGGTTGGAATCTACCACAAGTGTCTGAGGATCAGAAGCTAGGTAAGATAAAGAAGGGACCAGTGTGCTAATAATTGTTGGAATAGTAACACCAGGCTAGAACTGAGCAATAAACATAGGCAAAGGGATGTACATGATAACCTCTAAACGTATGTTATTTAAAGCCACAATGTGTAAGAGAAGGGAAAGAGGAGGAGGAGGAGGCGTGAGGGGGAGGAGGAGAAAACATTAATGTACTCAGATTGGCGCCCCCAAGGAGGAGTGCTGGGAACTGGGGACATTGGTGTTGGGAGGGTGCCCTGGTGGAGGGACGGGTGCTAGAACACTGTATGATTGAAACTCAATCATGAACAACTTTGTAATTGCATATCTCACAGTGGTATATAAAATTTAAATTAAGAAAATTTAAAAAAAAGTAAAGGAGTTCTTAGGGCTGAAGTTTGGAATCGATCATTGCCCTGAGATTCTAAGATTTCCTTGCGACTAACTCTGATTTCTCCAGCTAGGCATTTATTTTAGAATCTGTGGGATGATTTTTAAACATTTCCTTTTGACTTTGTTTTGCTTTCAAATGTGACTTTGGAATTGGTGAGGAAAGCCTTGCCAATATCCTTGCTAGCTGTTTTGGGACAAATGTTCGATGACTTCACCTGAGTTTTAAATGACTGGTTTCCCTGTATTCCAAACTGAGAGCTGATTTATTATGAAGCCTGGCTTTGGTCAGGCTGGAAGTTTATAAAATTGCAATCTACCTTGTAGGGAATATATATGAATTCTTGAATCACTTGAATCCCGTTATTCATCGATTTGCTCAATCAGGCACCAGTAACATTTCCATTGGACCCTATCACATGCCAATGTAGCCCAATGGCATCTGGTTGATTCAGGAATATGAAGAGCCTCAGACCATTCCTTCAGGGTCTTGAAAAGGAAGTCTGACCATCTTGTAGGTGGGCGGCCATGTGATCTTTTTGAAATCCTGTGGGATCCAGTCGGTAACGGCTCTAGTTCAACGGTCATCTCCAAATCGCATTACATGTCCAGCCCATCTGATTTTCGATGCTTTTGGCAAACAAGACTGCGTCCCTGATTCTGGAATAGCGACAGAGGTCAGAACTCCGGATTCCTTCTCTCACTTAAGTGAGGCGTGATATTCCAAGCATAGCTCTTTCGATTCCTCTCTTGGAGACCCAAATAGCATTCTCATCCTGCTTTCTTAGGGCCCAGGTCTCTGAGGCGTATGTTAATGCAGGGAGAACGGTGGAATCAAAGAGATGTGCCCGGAGCCGGAGGTTCTTTGTCCTTTTAGCTATTTCTTTGATGCCTTTGAAGGCATTCCATGCCGCTCTCTTCCTCCTGAGCAGCTCAGATTTTAGGTCATTCGTCATGTTGATTTCTCGACCTAGGTACACATAACTGCTGCATTCAGAGATGTTTGTTCCATTGAGAGTGAATGGAGCCTCTGGAACTAGTTCATTTTTCATAAACATAGTTTTCTTTAGAATCAGCTGTAGACCTATCTTTCCACATTCTCGGTCGAAGTCAGCCAGCATTTGTGCCGCTTGGCTAATGTTTGGTTTTACTAGAACTATGTCATCAGCCAAGCAGAGGTGGTGTAGTCGCCAACCATCTATCTTCACTCCCATTCCTTCCCATTCTAATTGTCGCATGATGTTCTTGAGGGTGGTGCTGAAGAGTTTTGGTGAAATGGTATCACCCCTGTCGAACCCCTCTTTCGACATCAATGATTGCTTCCTTGCAGAATGGTGAGATCCTGATGGTGAATTCGTAATACAGCTCACGAAGGATCTTGATGTATTGGGTTTGAGCACCCTGTTTGGCTAGGGGCTTCGATGACTGCTTCAGTCTCCACACAATCAAAGGCTTTCTGTAAATCAATGAACATGAGACAGAGCGGCATCTTGTACTCCCTACAAACCTCAATGAGCTTGGTTACTGTGTGGATATGGTCGATTGTGCTGAATCCTTTCCAGAAGCCAGCTTGCTTGCATGGCTGTCCTTCATGTAGTGATCTGCCAATCCTGTTCAGGATGACTCGTGTAAACAGCTTGTAGATGATGGACAACAGGCAGATGGGGCGATAGTTGCCAATGTCGTGAATGTCTCCCTTCTTGAACAGTAGAACTGTCCTGCTGGTTTTCCATTGGGAGAGCACCTTGCATTCGGACAGGTAGCATGTGAAGAGCCGAGCTAGTGTATTGATGAGTACAGACGGCAGATTCTTCAGGTGTTCGGGTCTGACTTTGTCTGGGCCTGGTGCTGTTCCCTTCTTTACCAACGAGATGGCATGTCAGATTTCAGAAGGGAGAACGTTGGGAATGACATATCCATCCTGTGGAATTTGGTATGTGGGCAGGTGGACGTGGCTATCAAAGAGATCTTAGTAAAAGTCATGGATAACCCTCTCCATTGCCTTTCTGGAAGATGTGATAGATCCATCAGGCGTAGGAGGGCAGTCATCTTGGTCTTATAGTTGGCGAAGGACAGGCAGGCGGTGCGAATGCTTTTCCCGGCTTCTGCTGCATCTTCCAGTATTTCTGCTCTTCTGTCTTTGAGGTCTTCTTTTATCACTTCTCTGCACCATTTAGCAAGCTTGGACGTTAACATTTGGTGGCCTGAGGCTCGTGCCTTGCCACGTTGGTGAATGAGCTCGAGAGTTTCTGAAGACAAGCCGTCCTTTTGTGTCTTTCTCTCTCTTGGCATTCTTCACACAATCATAGAGGTGCTGAACCAGTTGGTTGTATTCTTCATCGATGTTGTCAATGGTGGTATCTTCCCATGTTGCTGCAGTGGTGCCAAAGAGTTCCCAGTTGGTAGTCGTTCTGGGAGTTCTCTTAACATATGTGAATTATGTTACCTTAAAGATGATTTTGTTTCATAGGTACTCTCTGAGGCACTCACTAGTTTCTAGTCTCCCTAATGTCATGCATGCCAATACCATGTGATCAAAATATTAGACTAATTTGTACAGTTACTGTGTTTTCAGCTTTCCCTGATAGTGCCATGACAACAAGCACGTTACCGACCATTTCTTTTTTTTATTAAATATTTTATTATACCACCGTGAGATATACAATTACAATGTTGTTCATGTTTAGAGGTTTCGGTCACATAGTGTTCCAGCACCCTGCCCTCCACCAGTGCCCATTTCCCACACCAATGTCCCCAAATCCCTCCCACCTCCCACAGCCTGCCTGAATGGCGAATGGCAGGTTCTTTATCTCTTTTCTCTCTCCCTCTCTCTCTTTTCCTTCTCTTATAAATTCTGGGTTGCACTACATACCCTTAGAAGCCATCATGTGCATTTTTTGCCTGTATTTAATGCTCAGTTCTAGGTTGGTATTAGCCCTTTCGACATTTATTCACAAATGTTCCCTTCTCTGTCTTACCTAACCTCTGACTCCCACACGTTTGCGATAATTTCCACTGTTACCAACCATTCTTGAAGATCTTAGGTGCAGTAGCAGTGTGCTTTTCTTCAAATTAAGTCAGTCTAATCATATCACTGAAAAGATTAGTAGGAACAGGGACAGCAAATGAAGAAACCAGGAAGGCCAACTTGAAGATCTGATTAAAATGTCTAGTATATTGAAATTGAGGAGAAGATGTAAAATTAAGAAAGTTGCAGCAGAAAATGGCAAACACCAGCTGAGGCTGACAGAGACTGCCATATGTTATATGCTCCTCATGCTTTTTTTTTCCTCTGGCTTTTTTTCAAAAAGACTATATATAAAATACACACATTATATATATACATGCATACATTACCCTGGCACATGTATCATTAAGGATCTCCTTGGAAAGGCAAGTTGATATATTTATTTTTTGGAATAAGAAATTCAAAGTTATTTTCGGCAGCATCAGGTTTGTATTAATATCAGCAATCCTATGACTCTATTCATTGTTGAAGATTTGAAATTATAGTCCTTTTTTTTCAATTTTCCTGTTGGATTTTATCTGTCCAAGTTCTTAGCTCTGCTTTATCTCTGTGTTTCTCTTGATGAGCATCCAAGGAATAGTTTTGGAACCTGTTTCCATCTATTCTTTCCACAATATTTGTTTAACACGGGATAAACAACTGATCACAAGGGATAAACAGTGATAGAATATTGTTAATCTTATTGTATTAGGACTATGAAAATCTGGGCCATATTTATTACATGGAGACAAATGTGAATTTCATTCTATTTGGATAAATGTAATTAATTTTGAGTGTCAGAATAAGTTAGCCCTCTTAAGTTTCCTGTTTAGATATATTTGAAAAATTGACATCATCCACCTGTATTTCATTGCTCAAAACCTATCTGCATGTTTATATTCTTTTATTTTATGCTGCTGTAAACAGTAATCAATAAACATCTAATTAAAAATCTAGAATTGTTAGTTGTTAAGAAAATCAATGGCTTTCACAAAAGGAGCAATTACTCTATCTATGGGCTTTTCTACATTTCTGCAGGCCTTCGATATCTTTGACCTTTCTAGTTTGTCTTCCAGATGGCTGTAGCAACAAAAATTTCTCTACATGTTTGATATTCATAATTTTATAGAGCTCATCTTTCAAAATTAATTTTTTTAGTTCTGATTAACAACTTCTTTATAGTTCACAAATCGGTAAGATTTTTCTCTCCTTTTCTTTTTTTAAAAATAAGTAATTTAGCCATATCTTAGTTGTCTATTATATTTATTTATTTATTTTTTAATTTTTTATTATACCACCGTGAAACATACAATTACAAAGGTGTTCATAATTGGTTCTTGGTAATACAGTATTCCAGCACCCATCCCTCCACCAGTGCCCCATTTCCACCACCAATGTACCCCCACCCCCTCCTGCCCCCCTGGCTGCCTTAATAGCAGGTACCCCAGTTTCCTCTCTCTCTTTTCTCTCTCTCTCTCTCTCTCTCTCTCTCTGCTCTCTGCATCTCTCTCCCTCTTATTTTACACATTGTGGCTAGCCCTGCAGATATTTAGAGTTTATCACTTAAGTCTCTTTGTGTATATTCAATGGTGAGTTTTAATCTGCCATTACCGTTTCCCATATTTAGTAAAACACTGGTATCTATTTATATCCTATGTCTATTATATTTAATAAAATGATAGTTTAGGTCAAGAATGTGGAAGCTGTAACTATCGGAATCAGAGCTTACTTTTTGTTATTTATAAAATAATCATTATAGATACAAAATCCAAGGGTAATTTGACTAACCAGCATCTCAGAAGTAGTTTGTTCTTTGTTTCAGTTTTTACAAAGAATGTGTAGAACAGCTTCCAGGGGTCAGTGGAATCTTTTTCTTTGGGGAGAAAGGAGTCCCAAGGAAGGAAAGACTAGGCTAGGGAAGCAAAACAGAAGTTTACCCTGCTACAGTTTAAAAGGTTGGTGGTAGCAGGAAAACAAATGAATGAGAAAGTAAATTAATTACAACAGAGCAGTCAGATTTTGTAGTGGAACATGAAAAAAAGAGAATTTGAAACACTAATGTAAGAATCAAAGTACAGTAGAACTATGTTCCTTTCTGTCATTCTCTCACTTCACTTCCTCCTCACTAAAACATCCAGTTAAAGTTCATCCAGTCTGATTTATTATGAAAACGGACAGTGACTTCAGTGTCTCTTACTCTTTAGTAAGAGTGGCTTTGAAAAATATTCTTCAATAAATCGGTATTCCCATGTCATCTAAATTGCTTGGTAGGAGATAAAAGGTAAAATGTTACCTTTTGAACGTATTACTGGTATCTTTAAAAGTGAAGGTTTAAATACTGGTAAATGTTAAGTGTCTCTATTGCTTATTTTTTACAGTGATATTTGCATTTTTGTGATGTTATTGAGTACTTCAGTGATAAGAAGACAGATTAAAATAAAAGGAAGGAGGAAAGATGTAAAGTAACAATTTAAAGTTTTGAAGCATTTCTAGAGAACTGCTTCTTACGCTTTTCTTTTAACTTTGCTTAATTGATTTTCCTATGTTGTATATGATAATAAACAGAGCAATACACATGAGTGAGTTGTTGTTTATATGGTAGAATTTGTTAGTGGACGAGTCCTGGAACATTCCACACTGTGGAAACCAACACTAGTGGGTGGGGAATGGAGATAAGGCTTCTGGAATGCAGTGTTGGTGTGAGGATAAAAGAAACTAGTGTTGATGTGAGGATAAAAGGAACTAGTGTTGGTGTGAGGATAAAAGGAACTGCAGTGTTGATGTGAGGATAAAAGGAATTGCAGTGTTGGTGTGAGGATAAAAGGAATTGCAGTGTTGGTGTGAGTATAAAAGGAACTGCAGTGTTGGTGAAAGGATAAAAGGAACTGCAGTGTTGGTGTGAGGATAAAAGAAACTAGTGTTGGTGTGAGGATAAAAAACTAGTGTTGGTGTGAGGATAAAAGAAACTAGTGTTGGTGTGAGGATAAAAGAAATTAGTGTTGGTGTGAGGATAAAAGGAACTGCAGTGTTGGTGTGAGGATAAAAAGGAACTGCAGTGTTGGTGTGAGGATAAAAAAAACTAGTGTTGGTGTGAGGATAAAAAAACTAGTGCTGGTGTGAGGATAAAAGAAACTAGTGTTGGTGTGAGGATAAAAAAAACTAGTGTTGGTGTGAGGATAAAAGGAACTGCAGTGTTGGTGTGAGTATAAAAGGAACTGCAGTGTTGGTGTGAGGATAGAAAAAACTGCAGTGTTGGTGGACAATAAAAGGAACTGCAGTATTTGAAGAAGCCAGTTGAGCATGAAAGTGTGATGTTTAACTCATTATATGGATAACTAGTTAGCAGTTGAACATAGCTTCCATTCTAGAATCGAGCAGATGAGTTTCTTAAAATGATTGTGTTTTGGGGGCAGGTTGAAGAATTTCATGTCGTTTATTATCTTACTGAGAGTCATATACAAACAGGCTTATTTTCTATTTTAAGACAAAGAAAACAGAGGGTTCTGACAGAAGCACAGTGTAATTATGACCATGTGTGAAACCCAAATATAGGCCATGACAATATTTCTACCTGCCCCTACAGGAACTAAGACATTTGGTGAACTACTTTCTAAATCTTCAAATAAATTTTTTAAAATTCAGAAAAAAATTACATGAAGTCTTATTTTCCAAGGGCACTGCTGACATTATTTATTCCTTATCTTTTTTGTTCAGATTCATGTTTCTCATGATTTCATTATAAAGAAAATAAATATCCACTGCAGACAGATGAGATAATTCATAAAGTATGAAGAGAAAAGTTATTCCCAAGTCTGCTAGAGATGGTCACTGTGAGCAAACATTTCTTTCTCTTGCCCTCCCAGTATTTTCCTCCTCAACCCTTTCCTCCTCTCACTTTCTTCTTTTTAAATGTATATAACATAAAGTAATAGACTACGAGTTTATCTCAAAATTAATTCTGTTCTGCCTGGATCCATACCTCCAATTAGAAATCTTTGATTTCCTCTAGGTGGGGCGTGGTCTTGTGGCAAACTCCTGGCTAATGAGACAGTTGTAAAAGTCAATCACAACTTCTGGCACTGTGATTGTTGTACATATTCCTCTGTTTCCCTTCACTCAGAGACTGATAGGAAAACTTGTGCATGCATCACCCTACTTAAGGTTCTTCCCATCCTTGTTCAATTTGTTGAACCCGTGTGTTCTTTTGGAATTTTCACATGGATACTCAGCAGAAGATTGCCTGAGGATTATAATTTGGACATGAAAAGCTAATTAACGATCTGTCAGATTTAGAGGCCTTCTTTAGAAGCCAGTTAATAGAACCTGGGATAAGTTGTTCTTTGTAATTTGTTTCTTTATTATTTGGGGGCCAAACTGACAGTGATAGTGGCTTTATTATTTGTGGGGGGCCACAACTGACAGTGGCTACTTCTCTAGGTGTAGGTATAATCAGGGACCATTCAGTCTGGGAATTGAACCTCAGCCTCCCACATGAAAAAGCATCCACTAAACCCGCTGAGTTACGGGTTCAGTCACTATGGATTGATAGATATTTTGTTGTTTTAGGGTCACATCCAGCAATGCTTGTGGCTTATTCCCTTGTTCTATGCTCAGGAATTACTTCTGCAGTACTCAATAGACCATATGGGATACTGAGGATTAAACCAGGCCTGGCTATGTTCAAGGCAAATCCCCTACATGCTGTACGATCACTCTGGCCTCTATACATTAATATTTTATGAATATTTTATACATTAAATATGACAAATGCAGTTGTTAGGCATCTTGGATGTTTTCAATTTTTATTGTAAACAATCATATATATACACAATAAATCAAATGATTTATTTTCTTTGACTTATTAAGGTAGAATTGGAATTCTGGATCAAAGGACATGTATATTTTAGACTCTTGTATTTTATGGTTAATAAAGTCTAACTCCAACTATGAAGAACAGATCTGTGCATCTTCTCTCAAAAGAGAAATGACACAAGGGAAGGAATTATGCAAAATTTGTATAAGGACCTTGAAAAGTTTTTATTACTAATAAACTATGTTGTTTATATTTCTACGAGAGAATAGAGAGACATTTAAGAGTTGAGTAATCATGAAATGTAGAGAATTGAATAAATCAAGAAATTTGAGATTGATGTCATCTTAAACTTGAGATTGACATCAGTACGAATAACACAAAACCTGCCTTGTCATATACTGTCTGCTTTAGTGGAGGTGATGAGAATGAATAGTTAAGAAGATGGCTCAGCAGTAGAGGAATAGAGTCAGGGATTTGGCTCAGCAGTGAAGGAGGCTGCACGCATGAGACTGGGATTTGATTCCAGAAAGAAAAAAAAAGAAGAAAGAAAGGAAGGAAGGAAAGAAGGAAGGAAGAAAAAAGAAAGAGAAAGAAAGAGGAAGAAAGGAAGGGAGAAAGAAAAGAAAGAAGGAAGAGACAGACAGAGAAACAGACAGAGAGACAGACAGACAGACAGACATTCTTCTTTCCTCATTTAAAGCTACCTTGGAGCTTGACTGTAGCCTGGGACCAAAGGCTTCCCTGACAACCACTTCTGAGACCAAGAGCAGCAACATTAGACTCACAGTATTTCACCTGCAGCCTAGACTTATCATCTGGGAGGAGTTACTGGAAACACTTTCTGCGTATTAGGGAATAAAGGAAAAATAGAAGCTTTGGCTAAAAACTTCTGTTTCTCTATGCTGATAAAATCTAACTGAAATTTAGCTCGGAGTGAGAGAAGCTGTTCTAATTCTGATAGTTTCTAACAATGTCAGTGACTGCTGAAGACTTCAGTCTTACAAATAAAACCCATAGCCTGGTGAAGTCCTTATCATCTCCATTACATAGATATAATACACAATTCAAGATTCAGTTATTGGTTGCTTGTTGTGCAAAGGCCAGTCTTTGAGAAATCAAGTTGATGAGAGATAAGCATTTTATTCTCGTGCTAAGAACCTGAGCAGACTTACTGCTCTCTTACCACAAAAACCATCTTACTTTCAGGCTGGAGTTTGGGATTTATAAAGAGAAAAAAGGCAGAGTGGGACAATGGTGGTGAGGAGGAGACCAGTTATGATGTAGTCTTGTTGGTGGCTGAGGCTTTATAATGTAGATCTGCTTTTGGTAAAAGCTTTGAAATAACAATCTCTGCCTTGCAGGGCCTTTGTGACAGCCTCCTGAGAGCCTTCTCTAGACGTACAATGGAAAACACTTTTTTTTTGGTATTAAAAATATTATTAGATTTTATGTGTAGAGAACAAGATGGGGTCTCTGATCACTTAAAAATGAGCCAGGCCCTGTGCTAGACTGATGGGGCGTCTTGGGGTGGGGGCAGGTTTTTGCTCCTTGGTCTGTCCCCTAGGCTCCCAGAGGTCAGAAAACCTCATGCAACACAACCACAGTCATCCTCGGAGTCCAGACTCCACAGCTGGACATAGCCTAACCCAAAAGAGAAGCCGAATTCAAGCCCAGGCATTCAGGCTCATGACTACTCTGACCAGGTTTTTAGGGAGCCTGTGCTGGGGTCACCTCCCCCACCTCATTTCCCTCCACAAATGCCTGGCAGTCCTGTCCAGAACGGCTGCTGGTGCTCTTGGCCAGGTACCAGGTATTCAGGTGCAGGGCGGAGTCTCTGCCTGCCCACCCTGTGCTAGACTGATGGGGAGTCTTGGGGTGGGGGCAGGTTTTTGCTGCTTGGCCTGTCCCCTGCCAGGCTCCCAGAAGTCAGAAAACCTCACGCAACACAACCACAGTCATCCTCTGGTTTGGACTCCACAGCTGTACACAGCCCAATTCCCATGGTGTGCGGGCGTGAAGCACCCAGGCAATATCTTAAAACCTGGTATACCACAGATGTGTGGGAATCAGAGGCTGGGTAAGACAGAGAAGGGAACAGTGTGCTGATAATCGCTTGAAAATGATACCATCCGAGAACTGAGCATTGAATATAGGCAAAAGATACACATGATAATGTCTAAATGTATGTATTACAATCCACAATGTGTAAGAAAGGGAAGTGAGAGAGAGAGAAAGAAAGAGAGAGAGAAAGGAGAGAGAGAGAGGGAGAGAGAGAAAGGAGATAGAAAACATGCCATGGAGGCAGGTTTGGGGAAAGGGGAGGGAAGTGGGGACATTGGTGGTGGGAAATGGGCACAGGTGGAGGGATGGGTACTGGAACACTGTATTACTGAGACTCAAGCATGAACATATTGTAGTTGTATATCTCACGGTGGTATAATAAAATATTAAATAATGAGTCATTTGTTTTTAGTTTGAATTCTTTTTCTTCCTTAACAATTGATTTCTTCCTATTTGCTCTATTTGTCTTCTTATGCTATGAAGTTTTCTAGCCAGACTTTACCGCCAAATACATTTAATATTTTCTTTCTAAAAGTAATCCTGATTAGTACGACTGTTATTTCAATGACTAAATGCAACCCATAAGGAGATAACCTTCCAGGCATCTTGCAAGTCCAAGGAAATATATGCCACACCTACAAAGTAGTACACGGTGGTTGGCACACATCTTATATCCAATTTGTTTTCTAGCATTCTGAAAAGATTGTCCATATACTTACTATTTGCTATAGGGAAGCAACATTTTTAAAAAATGGCTTGGACAGCTTACCTTGGAGATCACTTGATCACTTGATCATTGACATCCCGTTATTCATCGATTTGCTCAAGCAGGCATGATTAACATTTCCATTTGACCCTCTCATGTCCCAGTGTAGCCCAATGGCATCTGGTTGCTTCAGGAATATGAAGAGCCTCAAACCATTCGTTCAGGGTCTTGATGAAGAAGTCTGATCATCTTGCAGGTGGGCGGCCACGTGATCTTTTGACATCCCGTGGGATCCAGTCGGTAATGGTTCTAGTCCAACGGTCATCTCCAAATCACATTACATGTCCAGCCCATCTGATTTTTGATGCCTTGGCAAACAAGACAGCGTCCTTGATTTTGGAATAGTGACAGAGGTCAGAACTTCGATTCCTTCTCTCACTTGAGTGAGGCATGATATTCCAAGCATAGCTCTTTTAATTCCTCTTTGGGAGACTGAATAGCATTCTCATCCTGCTTTCTAGGGCCCAGGTCTCTGGGGCGATGTTAATGCAGGGAGAAAGGTGGAGTTGAAGAGTTGTGCCCGGAGCCAGAGGTTCTTTGTCTTTTTAGCTATTTCTTCAATGTTTTGAATACTTTGGAGATAATAAGATGTAAATGTGATTTCTTTTAACACTTTAAAATTACAAATGCGATCTTTGTTGCCTGGGCCATTCCTTTTATGTCTATTGGTTACCCACCAGGTTTGCAGTGCAGGGGCAATGTACTCTAACCTTTTTGTTGCTTATGGACCAAATAAGTTCTGATTTCAATATGGACTTGGTTGCCACCTCGAAATTTAGTTATATTCTACTTAAACTGCTAGAGAAGATAAAAATTAAGAAAACTAATTAGGCTCTGTACATAAATTAAAAGTCTACAGTGTATATAGTAGGCCTTACTCTTAGGTACAAGCCTCTCATTTTCCATTGCTTTCTACATTCCTGAAGTTGTATATTATGCAAAAATAATATTATGCTTATCTTTAGTTGGGATGGAAAACAAGTTTGGCAATTGTGAGACACAGTAGAAAGAATGGAGTTAAGATTAGAAATGGTGACCAATAAGTTTACAGTAATTAAAAAGTTTTTTGTTTTTGTTTTTTGGGTCACACCAGCAATGCTCAGGGATCATTCCTGGTTCTGCACTCAGGAATTACTCCTGGCGGTGCTTGGGGGACCATATGGGATGCTGAGGAATTGAACCCAAACCCCGCTCTGTGAGTGCAAGGCAAATACCCTACTGGCAGGACTATCATTCTGACCCCCAATTAAAAAGTCTTAAAATCAGACAAACTGATGTGATAGAAATGATTGCAATAATGGACCCAAGTATATAAGGAATTTGCTATACTGGTATTTCAAAT
Organism: Cryptotis parvus; assembly: GCA_021461705.1. Lineage (NCBI taxonomy): Eukaryota > Metazoa > Chordata > Mammalia > Eulipotyphla > Soricidae > Cryptotis > Cryptotis parvus. Next base: position 25,970 of record JAJIBD010008104.1, read on the forward strand.
TAATGGTGTAAATACCCACTATTTAGTAAAAACCTTTAACTAGAATTCTGGAGCTCTGTCTGAAAACCAAAAGTTGCTCACTAACTCCTAAGCTTAAATAAATTGCAGACAAATCAAATGCTTAGTATCTATGAAAAAAATCAATGGCTTCAGGCACAGAAGAAACCTGCAGAGATCCAAGTCAACCATGAACAAAGCAATTTGCCTATGAAGTCGTCCTGTGGTTACCCTCCCCAGAGACTTTAAACTACCCTGCAACCTCCCCACTCCCGCCACACACTACACTGTCATCAGTAGAAGGATAAATAATAGTATGCTTATCCAGATCTACTTGGCTACAAGAAAAACAGCCAGTAAGATGAAGATTCAATGACCTAGTTCTTGACCTTCTTAAGGATTGTGCCCATTTCACATAAATTGCATCTGGGCATGGAAATAGCCACTTTCTAAATGTAGGTGATGCAATGCAGCTCCAATCTTGGTTGTTAAAAGATGGTAGATACCAACTTCCAAAGCGTTTGTTAAAAAATAGTAAATGTATTTTTTCTGTCATATGTATCCCACTTCTCACAGCATATGTAAGCTATGACCTACCTCAGTAGAACAGCTGACCAGATTCTTCTCTCCCTGGTGTTACAGTCTGGGCTAGTCCTTATCCTTAACTCTGAAAATAAAGTTCCTTTGTTGACCTTTTCCTCAGCACAGTGAAAATTTTTTATTTAAATCCTCAAGTATAAAAAAGTAAAAGTATTATAGGCACTAAGGAAAATCATTGGTAATTAAAAACGCTGGAGCAAGGGAAGATTTTTTCTAGATTACGAAATCTAGAAGTCATGAAAGAAAGATATACATTTGACTAGTAAAAATGTAAGACTTTTGAATGGAAAAAGTACAGGGGCAATGAGGTAAAAATCGAAAAATAGCTTTTAATGAGTGTACTAAACAGAAGCAAACTAATATACAAAGACTATTTCCCCATCAATAAGAAAAATGAATAAGCCAATATAAAATATGATGCTGTCATGAGCACAGTCACTAGGGATATGGTCAAGTGGGCAGTGAGAAGAACTTCTTTCCTCCCTCCCTCCTTCCCTCCCTCCCTCCCTCCCTCCCTCCCTCCCTCCCTCCCTCCCTCCCTTCTTTCTTTCTTTCTTTCTTTCTTTCTTTCTTTCTTTCTTTCTTTCTTTCTTTCTTTCTTTCTTTCTTTCTTTCTTTCTTTCTTTCTTTCTTTCTTTCTCTTTCTTTCTTTCTTTCTTTCTTGCTTTCTTGCTTTCTTGCTTTCTTGCTTTCTTGCTTTCTTGCTTTCTTGCTTTCTTGCTTTCTTGCTTTCTTGCTTTCTTTCTTTCTGTAAAAAGATTCATACATTCTAAGGGTAGTCACTATCACTATCTTCCCGCTAATCATCTATTTGCTAGAACGGGCACCAGTAATATCTCCATATGTCCTGTCTCATGCTAATAGACCCAAAGGCATCCGCTTGCTCCAGGAACATAAAGAGCCTCAAACCATTATATTAGGTCACGGGAATGACCTAATATAAATGTTACTGGTATTTGGCATATAAAATACTACACGAGCAGCTAGCCAGGGTTGCCGTGCGGGTGGCATACTGTTGTAGTCACCTCTAAATAAAGCATTTATTGATGAACCGCTAGTGGCCGCATGAGATGGGCTATGATAGTCTGGTCTGCTGGGTGGAGTTGTGACGATAGGGAAGTCCGGATGTGGAAAATGGTGGGCCCCATGGAGTAGGGGAGGGTGGTCTGGCTTGTTGTGAGGCTCTGCTGGGTGGCAGGCCAGGGCTAGAAACTGCCATGCCTCCCGGGCACCTCATGAGCAGCTGGGCACAGGGAGAGCAAGTAGCAGCTCTGCCCCATGTCTGAGAGTCTCTGGTTCAGCATACCAGGGCCGTATTGAAAAAAAAAACTGCTGCAGGGGTGGCTGTCGATGATCCAGGCTGTGATAGTCTGGTCTGCTGGGTGGAGTTGTGACGAGAGGGAAGGGTAGTACATTCTAAGGTTAGTACTATTACAATTCACTGTCCAAAAGTCAATGAGTTGTGAAAACTATTTGAAACCAGATGCCAGTGAAATAGAGAAGTATGAAGTGCTGAGAAAACAAAATACCCCAATAAATGGGTTAGGATGGAATATTAGTGTTCAGATAGAGGTACAGCATATGTAGAATGTTTTGCATCTTGTCTGACTTGGCCTTATTATTGACTTTCTGAGCATCCCCTCTTCATAGTCAGCAAACAGATTGCTTTGAAATCTTCAGGTTCTTACTTTTTTTCAGGGACGCAATGATTCTTCCCCACAATTCCTTTGTGATGAATGACAGTGATTTCCTTCATTACCAAGAGGCTTCCATTGCTGGATCCAATAGTATAATATAAAAGTTGCTCTTCAGGGATTGACTTAAATGGAGGAATTAGTATATGAATAATCTATTTTTAGGTCTTCTGCTGTTTTTAGGAACAAGATGACACATATCAGGCCCTTATGGTAATTGGGTAGTGGCTAAGAGTTTGCTGAGATTCTAAGTCCATGGAGAAGAGCACCCAAAAAGATTCACTGGGCACTAGAGGCATAACATTTTCAGTGATGACTTGAAGGACAAACATCAGAGAAGACTGGATTGAAAGATTTTAGGGCCTTGCATCTTGCTTATTTATTTTTTAACAAGAATGATAAATATATTAGATTTTGTTCTTAAAGAAAAGCTCAGGTTTATGTATAATTTGCTTATTTTCCATATAAATACTCCCACATAGGCAATTTCAAACTACCAATATGAGATCATTGAAAACAAAACTGTTAGGAGATATATACAATTAGCACTTGTGAATGCTTGCAAACTGACTCCAGCCATCCCTGGATAGAACTCAAAATCATTAAGCTTAGCAGAAGCAATTAGAGTATGCAAAGTATTATTCCATTTGTACAAAGTCCAAGACTTCGTGTTTCAGGTATTTTCTTTTTGATTGTTAACAAGTATGTGTTTGTTTGAATATACCAGATTTTTTACTTGTTTATTAGACTTGTTTCTAAAAATTTTTTGGTTACCTTAAATAAAAACACTATGAATAATCTTCATAAAACTGTTCTTAGCATTCTTGTACTAAGCGCTTTGCAAATCAATTATTATTTATCTTTGGTAAACATGTGATAGACTAGCCTATCACAGTCCGGCTCATCGAAATCCACCCTGCTGCAGTCTTTTTTAACCCGCCCAGGTATGCTGATCAAGAGACAGACATGGGGCAGAGCTGCTACTTGCTCTCCCTGTGCCCAGCTGCTCACAAGGAGCCCAGGAGAGATGGCAGGTTCTAGCCCTGGCCCACCAGCCGAGCAGAGCCTTGCAACAAAGCCAGACGACCCCCCCACTCCATGAGGGCCTCCATTTTCCACATCCGAACTTCTCTCTTTTCAGAACTCTACCCAGCAGACCAGCCTATCACAGTCCGGCTCATCGAAATCCACCCTGCTGCAATCTTTTTATTTTTTTTTATTTTTTTTTTAAGTATTTTATTATACCACCGTGAGATATACAAATAAAAAGATATACAATTAAAAAAGTTCATGTTTGGGTTTTGGTCATACAGTGTTTCAGCACCCGTTCTCCACCAGTGCCCATCTCCATACAAATAAAAAGATATACAATTAAAAAGTTCATGTTTGGGTTTTGGTCATACAGTGTTTCAGCACCCGTCCCTCCACCAGTGCCCATCTCCCACCAACAACATCCCCGGTTCCCTCCCCTTCCCCAGCCCTGCTCCATGGCAGGTTCTTTATTTCTTTGCCTTTCTCTCTCTTTCTCTTTTCCTTCCCTTCCAGACTATGGATTACAGAACATACATTAAAAGGTTGTCATGTAAATCCTTTTGCCTCTATTTAATGCTCATAGGTATGCTGATCCAGAGACAGACATGGGGCAGAGCTGCTACTTGCTCTCCCTGTGCCCAGCCGCTCACAAGGAGCCCAGGAGAGATGGCGGGTTCTAGCCCTGGCCCACCAGCCGAGTAGAGCCTTGCAACAAGCCAGACGACCCCCCACTCCATGAGGGCCTCCATTTTCCACATCCGGACTTCTCTCTCGTCAGAACTCTACCCAGCAGACCAGCCTATCACAGTCTGGCTCGCGCCGCCCCGGTTCATCATTAAATGCTGGAATTAGAGATGACTGCAAGATTATGCTACCTGCACGGCAGAGCCTGGCAAGCTACCCGTGTTGTATTTGATATGCCAAATACCAGTAACAATTATAGACCTCATTCCAGATTGGATTGTGGCTCTTTATGTTCCTGGAGCAAGCAGATGCCCTTGGGCTCTACTAGCATGAGACAGGACATATGGAGATGTTACTGGGGCCTGCTCGAGCAAATCGATGAACAACGGGAAGACAGTGATACAGTGATACAGAAACTTCTGGAAGTGGAATTTCTAGGTCATAGTATAACTAAACATTTTATAGAAAACTCCATATCGTTATTGAGGCATGAAATGCACATACTGGAGAAAAATGAAATGTGGAACTGGTATTGTCTGGTGTCTCACTTCACATTAGTTGCTGTTATAGTTATCACATCTGGTACCTGTCCAACCCAAGGTTTTAAGAGAAAAATGACCATTAATTTTATACAATCATTAGTTAACTCATTAAAAGCGGTTTATTGAATATTTACTGTGTACTGTGAGAATATCTACATAATTCAGGCCCTGGTGTTTGTATATAGAGGATACAGTGAGAATAACACATGACTTTACCATAATTTTGTTGTTGCTGCCTTCTGTGGACCTTTTACTTTTACTACAATTTTCATCTGTAATAGAGGCCTTCAGAAAGCCAGCAGTTATTTCAGCAGGATAGAGAATTCCATGAAGAGTGACCCTATATTGGGTCCCTTTAAGAGATTAAAAAGGGATGGCTTTTACTTCTTAAAGGAATGGCCAATATTCAAATGGGGATATATACAAGTTGGAAAACAGTTGAGGAGTCTGTTGAGACTTTATTCTCAGCCTGGCTGGCAGGAGCGAGTTGGAGGAGCAGAGAGCCTGGCAGGATAGAATTAGAGGAGCTGAGAGAAGGGTTGACTGAGTTTGCCTAAGGGCAGAGCAAAGAAATAGCCTGAAGAGAGTCTTAAAGGGAGTTCAAAGCCTCTGGACTAGCTCTGTACCTAACATTGTCGGTCAGCTACGCAGCTGAAAACTGGCAATCCCTGACCTCAGAATGCAGCCAGATCTGAAAATTGTCAGGAATGATGATGCAGATGAGATTATCAGGCTGTTTGTTTTGTTCTATTATGCAATTAGCAGACTGCCGAGTGGGAAGCCCAGAGTCATGCAGTCATGGTGGGCCCACAGACCCTGTATATGTAAGGCATTTGCTCCAGTGCTTGAACCACATTTCCATTTTTTTTTCTGTCTTTCTGTAGCACTGAGTCTACTGAAGGTTCCCATGCAGGAGACCTCCATAGGTGTTGGTGAACTGCTAACATGAATGCAATTACTATTCCTTCCAACACTCCCCCTCCAGCTGGGGACATGTTTTCTATCCGTCCTTAGGATGAGGGGAAATAAGTCAAGAGAAATATCTCGCTAATTCTAGTGATGATGCTATGAAATTACCGCCTCCCATTTGAAGATGGAGAAATAGTACTAAAACTGAATGTCATGCTATATAAATTCACTGTATCACTGTCTTCCCGTTCATCATCGATTTGCTCAAGCGGGCACCAGTAACAACTCCATATGTCCTGTCTCATGCTAGTAGAGCCCAAGGGCACCGGCTTGCTCCAGGAACATAAAGAACCTCAAACCATTCCATCAGGTCATGGGAATGAGGTGTAAAATTGTTACTGGTATTTGGCATATCAAATATGACATGGGTAGCTTGCCAGGCTCTGCCGTGTAGGTAGCGGTACTCTTGTAGTCATCTCTAAATCCAGCATTTATTGATGAACCGCGTGGCTGCAAGGGCGCGTGAGCCGGGCTGTGATAGGCTGGTCTGCAGGGTGGAGTTCTGACGAGGGGTAAGTCCAATGTGGAAAATGGAGACCCTCATGGAGTTGGGGGGTTGTCTGGCTTGTTGCAAGGCTCTGCTGGGGTGGCAGTCCAGGCTAGAACCCACCATCCCTCCTGGGTGCCTCGAGAGTGGCTGGGCACAGGGAGAGCCAGTAGCAGCTCTGCTCCATGTCTGTGAGTCTCTGGATCAGCATGCCTGGGCCGGATTTAAAAAAGACTGCTACAGGGTGGATCTCGATGAGCTGGGCTTTGATGGGCTGGTCTGCTGGGTGGAGTTCTGATGAGAGGGAAGTCAGATGTGGAAAATGGAGGCCCTCATGGAGTGGGAGGTCGTCTGGCTTGTTGCAAGGCTCTGCTGGGGTGGCAGGCCAGGGCTAGAACCCACCATCCCTCCTTGGTGCCTCGTGAGTGGCTGGGCACAGGGAGAGCCAGTAGCAGCTCTGCTCCATGTCTGTGAGTCTCTGGATCAGCATACCTGGGCCGGATTTAAAAAAATACTGCTGCAGGGTGGATCTCCATGAGCCGGGCTGTGATAGGCTGGTCTGCTGGGTGGAGTTCTGACGAGAGGGAAGTCCGGATGTGGAAAATGGAGGCCCTCATGCAGTGGGGGTTGTCTAGCTTGTTGCAAGGCTCTGCTGGGGTGGCGGTCCAGGCTACATAAATTACGAACTTTAGTTTGGTCAATTATGTTCCAAAGCTGAATGCTTTCCTTTCAAGATAAGCGTTGAAACTGTGGAGGTGGAGAACTTTGTGGCTTCTGGAAAATTCCATGGCCAATGTTAAATGATTGCTCTTTTGAATTCTTGTGATAGTAATATGGCTAATGTGACAGATTAGAAGTAGAGTTAGACTCTGGAAAAAAAAACAATCACCAGCAATGAACAAATGAATGACTGCCCTCTTGCCTCTCTCCTTTCACTTCATTGTCCTTGTAGGTGTTGATGGGGTGTCACACGCACCTGGATATGGGCTTGCACATCATTAGCTGTGGCGCTCACTGTGGTTGTGCATCAGGTTGTGTTTGTACACTTGGCCATGGGGCTTACTAAAGTCTGCACTCCCTTTACTTGTGCTGCTAGCACAAAGGCTTTCTGGGAGTCAGCTCTTATGGTTGTGTTACAGCTCTTATGGTTGTGTTACTGTGGTACTCATGCTGGTGAGAGGTCCTAGCTATAGTGCTTCCACATCTTAATAGCTCTGGTGTTTGCCAGGGCTGCACCCCCTTTTGTGGTCTCACACACACCTGCTTGCAGTGTGGACAAAAACTGCTTATGGTAACCAGGATCACAATTAGCAGAGCTGCTAAGGTCATGCTCTGCACATATGGGACACTGGAGATTTGAGCTCCTGACCAGACATTTGCAAAGCAGGAGATCTCAGTCATGGAGCTATTTGCTAATGGCTTTCCATTTAGTTGGGGGAGGGGGCGGGGAGAGGAGCACACATCCAGCAATGCTCAGGGGTTATTCCTGGCTCTGCAGTCAGGAGTCACCCCTAGTGGTGCCTGGTGGGCCTAACTGGAATGCTGGGAATCTGAACCTGAGTTGGCTGCATGCAGGGCGAGCTCATTCTCTGCTGTACTATCACTCTAGCTCCCAGGCATTCCATACTTTTAAAAAAAAAAGTTTGTTCTGTTGTTGTGGAACTCCAGTTGGTAAACTATTAGTCAATTGAAGCCAGAAGTCTGAAGCTGGCCTGAGACTATAAATAGGGGCCCCAGGAGAGCAATTGGATCTTCGTGACGGAGAGAGCAGCAGCCCCTGGTGCCTGGGCCATAAGGCCAGCACCTGAGCCATGGGGCCCTTAGTGCCTAGGCTGGATAGCCAGCACAAGAGAGGAGAAACTGCCCCTGGTGCCTAGACCCAAGGGTCAGCACTAGAGCCACAAGGACTGGTACCTGATTGAAGGCTAGCAACAAGGCTACAGGGCTGCAGTGCAACAGGGCTATAGGACCAAACAGCAGAGAAGCAAAGAAATAGATTCGGGACACAGAGTAAAGGAGAGACAGAGGTAATAAGCCAAAACAGTGAAACAGGAAAATAGAGTTAGGGACTTAGATAGAGAAACAAGAGGAAAAGAGGCCCTGAAGAGAAATGCCCTAAACAGAAAGAACCTAAGAAAAGGGGTCTGAAAAGAGAGGTCCTGGGCGAAGAGAAGAGCTGAAAGGTGATGCCCTGAACAAACACCTCCAGAAGAGAGAAGCCCTGAAAAGAGGAGCTTGCTCAGATGTCCCGAGAAGAGCAGCCTACTGGAACAGACCGGGGTCCCTGGAGAGGGTTCCTGCATTGAGCAGCGAGGTGAAGCAAAATGTAATGATTAAAAGGAAACTCAAGGAACCTCTGGCCTTGTCGTTTCTTTCATTGAGGGGTCAGGGGGGAACAGTGTTAGCCCTGGACACAGGCCAGGGGCCCTAATGGATTATGAGTACTGTTGGGACCCAGCTAGGATCCAGCATCTGCTGCCAAGGTCACTCCCTGACCCCCAGGTACTCTTAGGATCTTCTATCCACAAAGGTCCCTTGAGCCAGGGGCCTTGGGACCCCCTGAGGGGGTTGCTACAGTCCCTTCTCCTTTTCTTTTATTTAAAAGCCCTGACAATCTGTCTTTGAAACAAATTGTCCATAAAGGAACTGACCTATTGTCTAGACTGCCAATAAAAATCTTACTTGTTGGGTACACCTACTTAAAAAAAAGAACTTTACATACAATGTTGGAAGATTTTTTTTATTCCTTGAAGATTTGTTTGAAAAGAGGAAAATTAGAACAGGGTGTGCGTCCTGAAGGAAGGTGCTCTGGTAAGAAAGCTCTTGCTTGAGGCAGGACTCATTGCCAATGTGTTGTTGGGTAAAAAAATAAAAATAAAAAAGCTAAGTGACTTCAGTTTTCTCCCTTAAACACACTTTATCTATAATTACAACCAGCTAGAGGAAAGAAAAAGCCTTGAAGAGTAGATCAAACACCAGCAGTTATTTGGAAGACAAATGATTGACTGAATATAGTATTTTCCCAACAACAAGTTCTGGTGTGAAGACCTTGACAAGAGCCACAAGTTCAAGTAGCACAAAAATAAAAGAAAACCCTACTTTCTTCTTATTTTAGACATAATCATTCCACTCAGTTGTTGCAACAGATTCTTTTTGGGGACTATCTTATTTTATATTTAACTTTGTTTGGATCAGAACAAGGTTGCAAGACATTTTGAACTTAAAAGAGTGAAACATGGTTTTGCTTTTCAACTGCCAATTAAAAAAATTAAAGCATCGTAATTTATAATTGTGTCACTATTGCTCTTTTTTTAACATTTTATTATACCACCGTGAGATATACAATTACAAGCGTTGTTCACGCTTGGAGGTTTCGGTCACACAGTGTTCCAGCACCCCGCCCTCCACCAGTCCCATCACCCACCACCCATGTCCCCAATTCCCTCCCCCCTCCCACGTCCTGCCTAAATGGCAGGTTCTTTATCTCCTCTCTCTCTCCCTCTCTCTCTCCTTTTTCTCCTACACATTGTGGGTTGCACTCACGTACACTTAGAAGCCATCATTTGCATTTTTTGTCTGTATTTAATGCTCAGTTCTTATTAATACAATGTCACTGCCCACAATGGTCACTGGAGTGCTAATATTCCTTCATGACAGAGTCTTTATCCTTTCTGGCTCTCCTCTAATAGTTTTCATTGACCATTGTTTTGTTCTCTTACAATTTTTGTTCCGCTTATGAGTTAGATCATTTGGCATTTGTTTATCCTTCTAATTCACTTTGCTCAGCACAACACCCTCAAGTTGCAGGAAACTGCAGTTCATCTGTTCTGATTCCCGAGTAGTTTTACACTATTCCACTGTAAATAAACAAACATCACAATTCTGCCACTGATTCACCTATTGTTAGGCTTTTGAGTTGTTTCCAGATCATAGCTATTACAAATATCTCTAAAATGAATATAGATATGCAATATCCTTTCACATTAATGTTTTTGTGCTTTTGGGAAAGATACCAAGGAGTGGGAATTCTGGTTTGTCTGAAAGTTCTATTCTTAATTTTTTTTTTGTGAAGTCTTCTTACTGTTTTCTATGATGAACCAGATACCAGTTTCATCAAAGATGAATGAAGGATATATGTTAATCTATATATATGCTACATAATTGTTGTCAGAATGTGACATGCTCTTGCTCTTTAGCCATTTTTGAGGCATATTCAGCTGAATAAGAAAACATAAGAATTAATTTATCACATTTATTTCTATTGCACAGGAAGTATCTTGTATGCTTACTTAGTAGGTCTTCAGCAATTCAGGGGGTTTCTTATCTCATTTCTTCATTTGTAATTAGTAATTTTTTCCTTAGAGGAACATATGGCATCTTTACTTGTAAACAGACCTTGAAAATCTCTTTCCAAGTTGTTGAGATTTGAACTGAGCTGTAATTTTATCAAGTCATAGTCATGAAAACACAATACATTCCCAGAGATGATGAAATTTGGCACGAGGGCATAATAGGTAAATTGTCAAGAACTGAACTAACTTGATCTTACTTAAATTGCCAAATGATTCAGTGTATGTATAATGTTTAATACTAAAGGATAAAGGAAGAGACAATGGCAGGCAATTGATATTAGGAACAAAACTAGAAGAAAAGAAAGACCAGACATAAATAGAGAGTTACTGTGATTGAACCACAAATATTTGGCTCAGAGGTTCTCAATGAAGGAGAGTAGTTCTAAAAAGAGGCTTTTTGCTGGGAAGATTCCTATGATCTTATCGAGACAGGACTAAACATGATTTTATAACTGCCTGCTGTGTCATAGCTCAGTAGGAAAGCGATAGTTATATATGGTTACAGTTTGCAGTCTTTTGTTTGAAATCATACACCAAAGTTGTGTTCGACAGTCATTGTATTCAATATGCTCCTCAGAATAGTAGTAGCACATCAACACTTATCTACTTCCTTTGGTGTTAACTATAGTCATTCTAAGTTAAAAAAAAAAAGAGCCCAAACACTTCAAAATACTTGCCTTGAATTTGCTTTCAAGTTGTGCAGAAATCAATCTGAATATTTAGAAATAGGTCACAGAAAAACTTTAACAGGAAAGTTAGGAGAAAATATAGGTGGCGAAGCAGAAAGCTTAAGTGGGTGTTTACCTTTTTTTTTTGTAAGGTATATCACGAACACCCAGAAGATGTATTACTATGGTGTTGCTAGAATACATGCAAAACATGGAGTTTCACATGTGAAAACATGAATTGTTCATGTTGGTAGTGGGAGGAAAGGAGATGAAGACTGAGCAGGGTCTAGGGTCTCCTTCAGACCTTTTCATACCCTATCAGCATATGAAGCTGTCATATTCTAGGCTTTTCTAAAGGCTTCACCAAACAGAAAGAACCTGGAAAGTTTGTTGTCAATTGAAGTTCATCCATGGGAGATTGTTTCAGGAAGAGATGACTGGTGGACAATAAGTGGTCTGGGAGTGGCCTGGAAAAAGACAAACAATGTTTAAAGTATGTCAGAAACCACAGGCTGACTTAGGGACTCCCAAGCAGGCCTTTAAGATTCCAGTTTGGGCATCAGGCTGAGTGCCTGACTGTCATGTTCTTTTGTTGCATTGCTCTCACTTAACCTTTGAGTTCTCTCCCTCCTAATCCTCTGATTCTTGCTTTGAAGCACTGATTTCATTCGTTTTAATAGTGTAGAAAGGTTTGGGGGTCAAAACTACATTTCAAGGAGCTGGAGTAATAATACAGTGAGTAGGCCATTTGCCTTGCACATGACCTACTTGAGTTCTGTCCCCAGCATCCCTTATGGTCTCCTGAGCCTTCTGGGTGTAATTCCTGCATGCAGAGCCAGGAGTAACCCCTGAGTATTTCCAAGTGTAGCCTCCTAAGAAACCTCCCTGAAAGATGAAAAATAGACTATTGAAGTTAGAATATGGCAGACACTCTAGCCGATTCCTCAAAAATGAAGGGATGAGTTAAAACTTGTGTCTCTGGTGATAGGTGGGTACTGAGGAGTCACTTTAGTGTTCCCATAATTTCTGGATCTATTGTAGTCAAGTAAACAGAATAAACTCAAGCATGTATCTCAAATTCCAGCTAAAGCTTTTATTAGCAGGTCTCATTCTTTTCTACACATTGGAATCAAGCAGGGAGCCTTTACCTGAACTGATATCTGAGTCCTACTCTTAGAAATAGTGGTTTAATTGTTCCAGGGTACAAATAAACCTTGGGAATTAGTGATTCTAATAGGCAAAGTTGAGAATCTTCACTCAATCTACTTAGGTAAAAATACTGAAAATTACCTATACTAGGAAGGTGAAAAAATTGGCATAAATGTGCTGTAGGATTTTGATATTTATTGGACTACTAAGAGTTGAGTGATTAGTAGTTGACACATAGTAATAACCCAGAGTAGGTTCTCCACTGGGGATTTAGTGTAGGTAGCTTCAGCATGATGGCATTTATTGGTTCTTTATCTCCAACACTTGCTCGAATGCTTGTCTTCTCATTGAGTCTCAGGCACTGGAAATTGTCTCTTGAAAGAGATCTTAGTCTTCTAATTGACACTTGGAAATTTGACACTTTCCTTTTCTTTTTAAAATTTTTTATTTTTACAATTACAAAGATCACGATCACGATCACGATCTTCCCGTTAATCATCTATTTGCTAGAGCGGGCACCAGCAATATCTCCATATGTCCTGTCTCATGCCAGTAGAGCAAAGGGCATCGGCTTGCTACAGGAACATAAAGAGCCTCAAACCATTATATTAGGTCATGGGAATGACCTAATATAATTGTTACTGGCATTTGGCATGTCAAATACAACACGGAGCAGCTTGCTAGGCTTGCCGTCGCGGGAGGCATATTATTTAAACACCTCCAAATAAAGCATTTATTGATGAACCGCGGGGCCGCAAGCGGCCCCACGAGGCGGGCTGTGATGGGCTGGTCAGCTGGGTGGAGTTCTGAAGAGAGGGAAGTCCGGATGTGGAAAATGGCGGCACCCATGGAGTGGGTGGGGGGTTGTCTGGCTGGTTGTGAGGTTCTGCCGGGGTGGTGGGCCAAGGCTAGAACCCACCATGCCCCCCGACTGCCTCATGAACGGCTGGGCACAGGGAGAGCAAGGAATCGCTCTGCCCCATGTCTGAGTCTCTGGACCAGCATACCTTGTGAAATAATAATTTCACAATTACAAAGATATACAGTTAAAAAGTTCATATTTGGGTTTTGGTCATACAGTGTTCCAGCACCCATCCCTCCACTAGTGCCCATCTCCCACTACCAACGTCCCCGGTTCCCTCCCCCACCCCCAACCCTCCTCCATGGCAGGTTCTTTATTTCTTTCCCTTTCTCTCTCTTTCTCTTTTCCTTCCCATCCAGACTATGGATTACAGAACATACATTAAAGGGTTGTCATGTGTATCTTTTTGCCTCTAATGCTCAGATATAGGTTGGCATTAGTATCCTCGACCATTGTTAGCACACTGTTCCATTTTCTGTCTTTCCTAGCCTCTGACTCCCCACACGTTTGTGATAATTTCCACCTTTGACAAGACCTCCTGCTACATGTTTCACTTGACCTTGGATATTGGTATCATAATATGTACATATATATTTATGTTATGCAAATAAATGCAGTCATTCTGTATCTGTCTCTTTCTGGCTAATTTTGCTCAACATAATCTTCTCCATGTCCATCCATTTATAGGCAAATTTTATAACTTCAGTTTTCCTAACATCTGCATAGTATTCCATTGTGTAGGTGTACCAAAGCTTCTTTATCCAGTCATTGACCTTTCGGGCACTCTGGTTGCTTCCAGATTCTGGCTATTGTGAATAATGCTGCTATGAACATAAAAGTAGGGATGGTGTTTCCGCTGCGTATTTTTGGTTTCCCAGAGTAGATTCCCAGGAGTGGTATGGCTGGGCAAATGGGAGATCAATTTCTAGTCTTTGGAGGAATGTCAATATTGACATGCCTTTTTCCAGAAAGGCTGCACCAGCTGGCATTCCCACCAACAATGGATGAGTGTCCGCTTTTCCCCACATCCATGCCAGCACTTGTTGTTCTTGCTCTTTTGAATATGTGCCAGTCTCTGTGGTGTAAAGTGATATCTCATAGTTGTTTTGATTTGCATCTCTCTGATGATTAGTGATGATGAGCATTTTTTCATATGTTTTTTGGCCATTTGAATATCTTCCTTGCTGAAGTTTCTGTTCATTTCATCTCCCCATTTTTTGATGGGGTTGTTTGCTTTCTTCTTGTAAAGTTTTACCAGTGTCTGATATATCCTGGATATTAACCCCTTATCAGATGGGTATTGGGTGAATATTCTTTCCCATTTTGTGGACTGCTTTTATATCTTAGTCACTGTTTCTTTTGAGGTGCAGAAGATTTTTAGTTTCATGTAGTCCCATATGTTTATCTTTTCTTCTAGTTGCTTTGTTAGTGATGTTTCACCTTTGAAGATGCCTTTAGCTTCAATGTCATGGAGGGTTTTTCCTATATTTTTTTTCAATGTACTTTATGGATTCAAGTCTGATATTGAGATCTTTAATCCATTTTGATTTGATTTTTTGTGCATGGTGTTAGACACAGGTCCAAATTCATTTTTTTACATGTCGCTGCCCAGTTTTCCCAACACCACTTGTTGAAGAGGCTTTCCTTACTCCATTTTAGACTCGTTGCTCCTTTATCAAAGATTAAATGATCATGTGTTTGAGGTTGGGTGTCAGGATACTCAGTTCTATTCCATAGGTCCACAGGTCTGTTTTCATTCCAATACCATGCTGTTTTAATTACTACTGCCTTGTAGTACAGTTTGAAGTTGGGAAAGGTGATGCCTCCCATCTTCTTTTTCCTGAGGATTGCTTTAGCTATCCTTGGGGATTATTGTTCCATACAAATTTCAGGAGTGTTTGGTCAATTTCTTTGAAGAATGTCATGGGTATCCTTATAGGGACTGCATTGAATCTGTACAGAGCTCTAGGGAGTATTACCATTTCAACAATGTTGATTCTCCCCATCCATAAGCAGGGAATGTGTTTCCATTTCCTTGTGTCCTCTTTTATCTCTTGGAGAAGAGTCTTGTAGTTTTCTTTGTACAGGTCCTTTACATACTTGTGTAACTTGATTCCTAGGTATTTAATTTTCTGTGGCACAAGTGTGAATGGAATTGTTTCCTTAATATCCCTTACTTCTCTTTTGTTATTTGTATATAGGAAAGCCACTGACTTTTGGGTGTTGATTTTGTATCCTGCCACTCTGCTATATGCGTCTATTGTTTCTAGGAATTTTTGGTAGAGAGTTTAGGGTTCTCTAGATATAATATCATGTCATCTGCGAATAATGATAGCTTGACTTTTTCCTTGCCTATCTGGATGCCCTTGATGTCCTTTTCTTCTCTGATTGCTATGGCAAGTACTTCCAGTGCTATATTGAATAAAAGAGGTGAGAATGGGCAACCTTGTCTTTTCCTGATCTCAGGGGGAAGGCTTTCAATGTTTCCCCCATTGAGAATGATGCTCGCTGTGGGCTTTTGGTAGATGGCTGTAATTATCTTGAGGAAAGTCCCTTCAATTCCCATTTTCTGGAGGGTTTTAATCATGAACGGGTGCTGGATCTTGTCAAATGCTTTCTCTGCGTCTATTGATAGAATCATATCGTTTTTATTTTTTCTTTTATTGATATGATGTATTATGTTGATTGACTTGCGAATGTTGAACCATCCTTGCATTCCCAGGATAAATCCTACTTGGTCATGATGTATAATCTTCTGGATGAGTCTTTGGATTCTGTTTGCTAGTATTTTGTTGAGGATCTTAGCATCCGTGTTCATCAGGGATATTGGTCTGTAGTTTTCTTTCTTTGTGTTGTCTCTCCCTGCTTTGGGTATCAGGGTGATATGTGCCTCGTAGAAGCTGTTTGGGAGTGTTTCTGTGTCTTCTATTTCCTGGAAGAGCTTGAAGAGGACTTGCAGTAGGTCCTCCTTAAAGGTTTGGTAGAGTTCACTAGTGAATCCGTCAGGACCTGGGCTTTTGTGTTTGGGCAGACTTTTAATTGCTGTTTCAATTTACTCGATGGTGATAGGCTTATTCAGGTATTGGAGGTCTTTTTTCTATCAGCTGTGGGAGGTTATAGGACTACAGGAAATTATCCATTTCTTCTTGATTCTCATGTTTCACGGCATACAGGCTCTCAAAGTAATCTCTGATGATCTTTTGGATTTTTGTGGTTTTTGTTGTGATGTCACCATTTTTATTTTTGATTCTGTTTATTTGGATTCTCTCTTTCCCTGTCCTTACAAGTCTCGCCAATGGTTTGTCAATCTTGTTTATTTTTCCAAAGAACCAGCTCTTGGTTTCATTAATCTTTTGGATTGTTTTTTTTTGGTTTCCAACTCATTGATTTCCTCTCTAAGTTTTATTATTTCCTTTTTTCTGCCTGGGTTGGGCTTCTTTTGTTGGTCATTTTCTAATGTCTTCAGCTGTGTAGTCAGGTTATTTATGTGGGCCCTTTCTTGTTTCCTGATGAATACTTGCAGAGTTATAAACTTCCCTCTTATCACAGCTTTTGCCATGTCCCACAAGTTCTTATAGTTGGTGTGTTCATTTTCATTTGTTTCCAGAAATCTTTGGATTTCCTGTTTGATTTCTTCTATGACCCATTTGTTGTTCACGAGTGAGCTGTTCAGTTTCCAGGTGTTTGGTTTGACTCCCTGTTTCTGTGTACGGTTAACTTCCATTTTCAGTGCATCATGGTCTGAAAAGATAGCTGACACAATTTCTATCTTTTTTATTTTATTGAGGTATGCTTTGTGGCTCAGCATGTGGTCTATCTTGAGAATGTTCCATGTGCACTAGAGAAAAATGTGTATTCAGCTTTTTTGGCATGAAAAGCTCTGTATATATCTACTAGCTCTCTTTCTTCCATTTCTTCCTTGAGGGCCAATATTTCCTTGGTGAGTTTCAGTCTTGTTGATCTATCCATCTTTGATCGAGCAGTATTGAAGTCTCCAACTATTATTGTGCTACTGTTAATGTCTTCTTTGAGGTCTCTTAGCAGTTGTTTTATGTATTTTGCTGGCCCCTGGTTGGGTGCATATATGTTTAGTAGTGTAATTTCTTCCTGGTGTACATACCCCTTAAGTAATAAGAAATGGCCTTCGTTGTCCCTTCTAACCTTTTTCGGCCTGAAGTCTCTATTATCTGATAGTAATATGGCCACACCAGCCTTTTGGAGGAGTTGTTTGCTTGGAGAATTGTCTTCCAACGTTTGACTTTGAGTCTGTGTTTTTTCTGATTTTTTCAGATGTGTTTCTTGTAGACAGCAGAATGTTGGGTTCAATTTTTTAATCCATTTTGTCACTCTGTGTCTCTATCTAATTGGTGCTTTTAGACCATTGACATTGAGAGAGATTATTGTCATTGGATTTTGTACCATCTTTCTGTTTGTGCTTGTTGTGCTTTTTGGGTTTGGTCGTATTACAGTAGACCCTTCAGTCCTTCTTTTAAAGTTGGTTTGAGTCCATGAAGTTCCTGAGTGTTGCTTATCCATGAAGTTGTGTATATTTCCTTCATATCTGAATGTGAGTTTGGCCGGGTAAAGAATTTTTTGGTGAGGCCTGCAGTTCATTGAGCCTTTTCACAATATCCCACCATTGTTTTTAGGCTCGGAGTGTTTCATCAGAGAAGTCTGCTATAAATCTTAGGGATGTTCCTTTGTATTTGATTTCCTTCTTTGATCTTGCTGCTTTCAGTATTCTATCTCTATCTATAGTTTTTGTCATTTTAATTAAGATGTGTCTTGGAGTATTCTTGTTGGGGTTTCTTTTAGCAGGTATCCTATGGGCCTCCTGGATCTTGAGGCAAGCCTTCTTTAGTTCCAGGAACTTCTCAGCATTTATGGCTTCGACAGTTTCTTCTTCATCAGGGTTTTCTTCTTGCCCTTCTGGGACCCCCAATGATCCGTATGTTGTTTCTTCTGGCTTCATCCCGATTATCTCTTGTTGTCTGTTTGGTAATTGTGAGTCTTTTTTTCTCTCTTCCGGTGTTGTGTAGAGAATCTTTGAATCTCGTCTTCAAGATCACTAATTCTTTCTTCAGTAGCTATTATTCTGCTATGATGGCTTTCCACTTGTTTTTCATTTCATTTACCACATTTTGAGAGACTCACAGACCTGGGTGAGTCTCTCCCTGTGCTGCTACAAGCTGCTACTGGCTCTCTCTGTGCCCAGCTTCTCACGAGGCGCCCAGGAGTAATGGCGAGTTCTAGCCCTGGGCCGCCACCCAAGCCAGACGATCCCCCCCACTCCACGTGGGCCTCCATTTTCCATATCCGGACTTCCCTCTCATCAGAACTCCACCCAGCATACCAGCCTATCACAGCCCAGCAAGTGGCCACATGGTTCATTAATAAATGCTGGATTTAGAGATGACTACAAGAGTATGCTACCTGCACGGCAGAGCCTGGCAAGCTACCCATGTTGTATTTAATATGCCAAATACCAGTAACAATTTTAGACCTCATTTCCATGACCTGATGGAATGGTTTGAGGCTCTTTATGTTCTTGTAGCAAGTAGATGCCCTTGGGCTCTACTTGCATGAGACAGGACATATGGAGTTGTTACTGGTGCCCGCTCGAGCCAATAGATGATGAACGGGGATACAGTGATACAGTGATACAGTGATACCTCATTTTTAATATCTGTCATTTCCATTTGCATTTTCCTCACTTCTCTCATGTCCTCTTGTATTTTATCGATTTTGCATTCCATTGCTTCTTTGAGTTCCTTACGTATCCTTAGCAATTCTTTCTTAAATTCCTTATCAGAGAGGTTATACAACTCATTGGTATTGCTTGGCTCATCTGGACTAGTGACTTCACTCACAGAGCTTGATGGAATTTTGTGTTGCTTTTACCATTATGACTATTGTAGGTTTCAAATATGAGTTCTTGGGTGACTAGATAGTACAGTTAGTAGTTGTCTGGGTTGTTTGCAGAGTTTGGGTGGGTGGCAAGGATATAGGAACAAAGGTTCACTGGTACCTCATGCAAGATAGGTAGTAAGAGGATCGCCCGGACGTGCTAGCATCTGCGCGGTTTTGAGTTTGGGGATGTGGTTGTAGGGTTCTGTCCTGTTCCCTGGGGCTGATTGTGTGTGCAGACGCCAAGGATCACACACACACCTGTGGGGAGATTGCAGACATTCCCAGAAGTGCAGCGCCCAAAGGTCCCGGGGGTGAAACCAAGGCAGTTTGCCTTGGTTCCCGTTGATGGAAGTTCCGCTCTTCCCTGGGGCTGATTGGGTCCGTGGACACACAAGGATCACACACACACACCTGTGGGGAGATTGCAGACATTCCCAGAAGCCGACACATTCCTTTTCAAGAGTGGATGAAAGGCAAAGCAAAGGATTTATAATCAAGATACCTAAGGAATTTATTTTCTGTAAGATAATTGGATATTTTATTAAATAATTTGTGTGTTGTTGCTGCTGTCGTTGTTGTTAAGGTTTTGATCTCTCTTTTACAAAAATAAATAAATGTTTCACTTTCAATTTGTCACTCAGGCATAGCTGAAATATTTTATGTCAGCAGATATTTTGCTCCTTGACTTTTTTAAGATTCCTTTCCTTCATTTCCATTCACTATTGTTACTGATGCTGTTGCAATGACCAAGGTGTGCCCACATATCTGTTTCACGCCACACATTTCCAGCTGTGGCGTGTGCTGTAGGTTGTACATCAGGTTGTGATGCTCTCTGGGGTAGCCCTCTCAGTTGAGGGATACCAGTTATGACTGTGCTGCTGGCCAGGGTTTGCTGTGATATTCACACACATGCTCACAAGGCATCTCTTTTCCTGGCCAGAGCACTTTTACATCTTTTTAACTGTGCTGCCTGCTGCAGTTGTACCTTTGTGTGGTGCTTACAACTGACTGCTGTGTGGCAGGAAAGATCACTGAACAGCACAGCTTTGAAGCTTGAACAGCAGTGCTGCCAGGGTCATGCTCTCTGCATGTGGAGAATCAGGGACTTGAACTAATGACCCACAATGGCAATGGCAAGGTGTGTGCTCTAAGCCACAACACAATTCATTTGGGCCTTCTTCCTTCCCCTTTTTTTCTCCTTTGGATTTTTTTTGAAGTAGGGCCTATATGTGGTGCTGCTCAGGGCCCATGTGGAGAGAATCAAACTCAGGACCTTGAAGATTAATAGATACTCATTCTGTCACTTGAGCTGTCTCCCTGGCCCATAAGCATATTGCATCTTTAAGATATAAATATAGGAAAGAAATAGTTGGAAAATTTTGCCTGGCCCCGTGTGGTGATGAAGAGAAAGGAAAGCTTTCTAAACTAAAACATGAATTTTTTAAAGGCATTGTATTGTGATCATTTTTAAGGAATTTGTGTGTGTGTCTGTGTGTGTGTGTGTAAGTTACTTTCACTACAGATTAGTTTATTTTTATGATATAGATTTGTATTTTACAGTGTCAGAATAACAGTGCTTGAAAAGATTATTTGAAGGCAATAAAAGATTAAAAAATTTAATACAACGGATTAGTTTAAAGAGGCCTCAGATTTCTGTTTCTAACCTGCCTTAAGGCTATGATTACAGTTATTTGCATTAAAGATCTAAGGAGTATAGCTGTAATGTTGGACCATTAGGTGGGGAAGAGACTTTGGGATCTGTACATAGCACTTTACCAAGATGGCACGCCACCCTACTGCTTCCAAATTTGGTCTTAAGGCTTGGAATCTGTTTTCAAAAGAAGTATGCTATGCTGTTAAAGAAAGGGAAATATCCCTGGAGAAGGGAATGGTGCCACACTCTTTAATCAGATTCTATTTACATTGTTTTTAGGGCCATTAACTTATTTATAAAATTGTTTCTGTCCCATTAAAAAGGTTTGCTTTACTTAGTGTAAGGGACTATGGATTTCTTGAGTACAATCTTATCATATGAACAGAGGATAGGAAAAATGAATACTCAAAAAAAAATGAAGTTTTCCAGAATGAATACTGGGCACTTGTAAAAGAGCTAAGACTGAAAACTGATTCTCTTACCCTTGAAATGATTCTTGGATCTTTTCTGTTCCCAGGTAACTTTTGTTTCAGAATCAAATGAAGACTGAGGCTTGTTATTCAGTCTTTCAGTTAAAGAAAACTGATTGATCACTTAACATCCCATTAGTTATTGATTTCCTCGAGCTGGCACCAGTAATATTTCCATTTGACCCTATCACGTGCCAGTGTAGCCTAATGGCATCTGGTTGCTTCAGGAATACAAAGAGTCTCAAACTGTTTATTCAGGGTCTTGGCGAAGAAGTCTGATCATCCTGTAGGTAGGTGGCCACATGATCTTTTGACATTCCGTGGGATCCAATAGGTAATGGCTTTAGTCCAGCAGTCATCTCCAAATTGCATTACATGTCCAGCCCATCTGATTTTCGATGCCTTGGCAAACGAGACAGCGTCTCTGACTCTGGAACAGCGATGGAGGTCGGAGCTCCTGATTCCTTCTTTCACTTGAATGAGGCGTGATATTCCAAGCATAGCTTTTTCGATTCCTCTCTGGGAGACCCGAATAGCATTCTCATCCTGCTTTTATAGGGCCCAGGTCTCTGAGGCGTATGTTAATGCAGGGAGAACAGTGGAGTTGAAGAGAAATCCCCAGAGCCGGAGGTTCTTTGCCTTTTTTAACTATTTCTCTGATGCTTTTGAAGGCATTCCATGCCACTCTCTTCCTCCTGCACAGCTCAGGTTTTAGGTCGTTCACCATGTTGACTTCTTGACCTAGGTACACATAACTTCTGCATTCAGAGATGTTTGTTCCATTGAGAGTGAATGGGGTCTCTGGAACTAGTTCATTTTACATAAACATAGTTTTCTTTAGATTCAGCTGTAACCTATCTTTCCACATTCTCGGTCGAAGTCAGCCAGCATTTGTGCTGCTTGGCTAATGTTTGGTGTTATTAGAACGATGTCATCAGCGAAGCAGAGGTGGTGTAGTTGCCGACCGTCTATCTTCAATCCCATTCCTTCTCATTCTAATTGTTACATGATGTTCTCGAGGGTGGCTCTGAAGAGTTTTGGTGAAATGGTATCACCCTGTCGAACCCCTCTTTTGACATTGATGATCACTTTGTAGAATGGTGAGATCCCTGGTGGTGAATCCGTAATACAGCTCACAAAGGATCTTGATGTATTGAGTTTGAACGCCCTGTTTGGCTAGGGCTTCGAAAACTGATTAGGAACTATAAAAATATTGGTGACTTGTTCTAACTTTATTTATTAGGGAGAGAAGAATAGGGATCATATATTTTGAACTACATGGTGTCATTAAGTAGAGAAAGTAACAAACACTTATGGTCTTTGATATTCAAAGCTCATTTATATTATAAACACTGAAAAATTGCTTAAATATCTACAAAAGTGGAATTGCTCTATAAAATATTATTTTATTGTATAATTAACATAATTCAAACAAAAATCAAGTCCTTCAAATGTACTTAAAAGTATCAAAAGTTGGGATGGATCAGTAGTACAGGTGGTAGAGTGCTTGCTTTGCATGAGGTCAACTTGGGTTTAACCCCTGATACCACATATGATCCTTTAAGCCCCACCAGAAGTGATTCTTTAGAACAGAACCAAGAGTAAGCCCTGAGCATTTGCCAGGTATGGCCGAAAAACAAACCAAAAAGCCCAAAGATGGTCATGAATAATGATGAAAAAGTTAAATACATAAAGTGTTTCAGAAATTATAATCCAAAATATTTGTTTGTTTTTTTGGTGCCACACACCAGGGATTACTCTTGGCTCTGAGTTAAGTGATCAGTTGGGACTGGGCAACCATCTGTGGTACTGGCAATCAATCCTTGGGTAGGCTGTGTAGAAGGTAACTTCCTTCTCAACTATCGCTCACATTCATGTAATTCAAATATTTTAGAAAGAAATAGGCTTATATTTTACACTGATATAGAAAAAATTATAAATAGTAAAATGTTAAACTACTTCATAAAGATTAATCTTCATTTTCTTTAGACAGAAGGACATTTGTCTCAAATGTGGAATATGACCTGGATTTTCTGCTTTTTTAGAGGAACTTGAAAATGGACACAAAGGTAAATATCTTGAATTCAAATGGGGTCCAGCAAGCAAATATTATAAATATGTGTAGAAATGAAAGCAGCTGATCCAAAATAGAGTTGGAAAGGCATTAAGTTTATATGCTAAGCATTATTTCTAAACTTCTAGCCTTGGTGTCTAAGGCTACACATTTCTGAAGTTTATAGAGAGTATTTAAATGTCAGTATCATTTTTAGCCCAGAGCTCTTTTCTTACACAACATCTAAAAATATCTATTAGTATAAATTGTCAACATGTAAAACATTTGCTATGACTTTTTCTCATCGTATCACTCAAATCATGTCAGTTAAAAAGAAAAAAAATGCATGGGTAATCTGGCAATAACTAGAATTATTCAATGAGATTTACATGAAGATACTTAATAGAAATTTTTTAGCATTAGCTATAATTTTAAGAAGTTAAATAAAATAGTACTATCTATTGCATATTTCTTCAAAATATCCTAGACTTAACACATCATTTACCTCATAATTGTCTTTACTCTCTAAATCGTTCTCTAATTTCTAGATATATAATTTTATTTACTGGAAATTATCTAAATGATCTCTTGAAATGTATGTTTTTTTTTTTGGTCAGGGGGTGGGGTACACCCCAGGGTACTCAGAGCTTAGTGATGGCCTGGTGGTGCTCAGGGAACCATATGGAATCCAGGAGATCAAACCTGAACTGACTGCATGCAAGGCAAGTGCCTTACTCATTGTACTATTATTCCATCTTTTTGAAATATAGTCTTGATCATAATCCTTTCTCCACTCTGAATATTAATGAAACCAGTGCTTTAAAACAGGAATTAGAGGACTAGGAGGGAGAGCACTCTAAGGCTAAGTTTGAGCACCACAACTAAAAAGCATGATCACCAGGCATTCAACCTGATATAGAAGTTAGTGCCAAACTAAGTATAGGTGAGCAACTTCTGGTCATGGCAAAAACATCAACAGAGGGAAGGGAAATGAGAAAAAGCAAAAGACATCTAACATTTTTTTTGTTGTTTATATTCCTCTATTGAGCTGTTGTCTTCAGAATCAAATGTAAGCCTCTTAGCATGACTTTTCAAGCACTTTATGCTCTTTTAGTTCTCTTACCTCTTCCATTGCCAGTTCCTCAGTTATGCATTGCTCTAAGCTACCTCAGGACTGACTTTTCCATTTTAAAGCCTTGCTTAGTTGTTTTCCTTGAAATTTAAGTTTTGTCACATGCTGATCTTTTAAAAGGTGTAGTCACTTTGATGTACAAAGCTATTAATAATTGAGTTTCAGGCATACAGACCCTCTCCCAGTGCCACCAATCTTCTACCAATGTCCCAAGGTTCCCCCCCCACCCCTGGTTCACCTCCTTTCACTTCACTTGTATCACTTGTCTTCCCATTGTTCATCGATTTGCTCAAGTGGGCACCA
Organism: Cryptotis parvus; assembly: GCA_021461705.1. NCBI lineage: Eukaryota > Metazoa > Chordata > Mammalia > Eulipotyphla > Soricidae > Cryptotis > Cryptotis parvus. The sequence goes on from JAJIBD010008104.1 coordinate 50,528, forward strand.
GTAACATCTCCATACGTCCTGTAGCAAGCAAGTGTAGCCCAAGGGCATCTGCTCGCTCCAGGGACAGGAAGAGCCTCAAATCATTCTTCAGGTCATGGGAATGAGGTCCATAACTGTTACTGGTTTTGGCATATCAAATAAAACAAGGGTAGCTTGCCAGGCTCTGCTGTGTAGGTAGTATACTCTCAGTAGAAGGCTCTCATCTCAAGCATTTACTGATGAAACTTAAAGTGGAAAGATCAGGGTTTCTCTTGGGTGGAGCTCTGAGGAACTATGGAGTGTGGATAATGAGAATGACTGACCTCATGATGTGTGGGATGCTCTGGCTTCTTGCTAGGCTTACTGGGATGACAGATATCAGCTAGAACCTGCCTAGAACTGTATATAGTATAATGTGAAAGATCCTGGGAAGGATCTGATTCTAAAAATCTAGTACTATCTAAGACTGTCGCACAGATGAAAAGTGGCCATGCCCCAATGGAACTGTGGGTCTGGCATGGGTCTCTCTTTCGGGTAGCCTCCAGAAAGGAGGAATCTCTACCCTGAGCTGCCCAACCCTCCTAGCCTCTTGGAACAGACATTTAGGTGTCTGCTTGGAAAAGTACCATGAGCTTGAATTCAGTTCTACTCACTGTGCTATCACTCCAGCTCCTTGAAATGTAGATTTGTCCCCAAACCTTTCTCCAAACCTTTCTCCACCTCACCTCCTTTACAAACACCATTTTAGGTTTAATTAATTATTAAAGTTTGGGTCCGCTGCTTACAGTCATGTTGACTCTCATGGTTGTTGTGTAAACATTTACTTGGTTCTATACCATAGACTTGTCCAAGATCCTGACCAATGACTCTATACTATCTCCTGTCTGCCTCTTCATATTCCATCTCTCATTTCCCCCTTCTTTGGTGTTTTAATTTCAATCTGGATTTGGCAGTTCATTTGATGTCATGGATCAAATCTAGGACTAAACATATAAAATATGTGCTGGACCACTTAGATATATCTCTTATCTTAATTTCATATTATTTTGTTATATAGCTCTTTATTAATACTTTTTTATGTCCATCAGAAATACTTCAGTTTCTTCATTATCATATCATTGATATTATTGTTATTTTGGTTTTGGGGTCACAATGGTGCTCAGGGCTTTCTACTGGTTCCTGTGCTCAGGGATCATTCCTGGAGGTATTCAGGGACCCCCAGGAATAGAATAGCATGGGATAGAATATGGGTCATCCATGCATAAGGCAGGCTCTTTATTCCCTGCCTATCTTTGGCCCTGTTTATTAATTTTTTAGTTGTTTTACTTTGCTTTTTAGTAAATTTTGTAGTTTTGATTATTGTAGCTGTCTGAGCAAAATTAAGTATTCCAAAGCTCTGCACTTTTATTGTTATGCTATTTTTCTTAAGATTGTCATATAGGCATTTTCTAGTAACAAAATATAAATTTACTAAATGTGAGGGAGAAAAGTAGCCCACTCTGAGTTCCACCTCTTCATCAATGGTATGCATTTATGAAAAGTGAATCCTTTCTTATTTTATACATCTAAGAATAAATTTTAATATGTCTTGATTGTAGGCAATTAAAATTTTCAATAATTGCTAAAACACTATATTAAAAAGTTAGGTTATATATTAATACATTTCTTCATTATACATACAACAATATAAGATCAGTTACAGTTAGTTTTAGATACTTGATGGCTCACATAATTATGCAGAACTAATTAATTCAAAATCTGTTTATCAACAGTAGTCTGTAGCTACAGCATTTTCTCCCGGAGGCATTAACAAAGGCTTATCACCTGCTTCCTTGTTGCAGTTTGTCTCAAAGGCAAATCAATACGAAAAATATAAAAATGCTATTCCCAGAACTAACACTTTCAGCAACTTACAGGAACTTTTAGTATATGATACCAATCAGTTTTCTTAGTTTAAATTTAAATAGTATTGTTTAACAGTGAATTGTGTCAAAATGATAAAAATTGTGAAGACATAATAAAGTTTTCCCTGAGTTTAAAAATTTGTTATATATTTGTATATATAAGTATACAATTTTAATTATTATGTTTTCAGGATAAATTATTTTAGTAAGTAATTGAGGACAAACAGAGCTATTATTCTTTATTGACCAAGCAATGAAATGTGGGGCCTGAGTGATAGCACAGCTGGTAGGCCTTTTGCCTTGCATGTGGCCGACCCGGGTTCAAATTCCTGGTGTCCCATATGGTCCCCCCCAGTACTGCGGGGGTAATTCCTGAGTGTAGAGTCAGGAGTAACCCCTGAGCAACCCTGGGTGTGACCCAAAAGAAAACAAACAAAAAGAAAACAATGAAATGTTTCTTGTGCTTACCCACATATCCTGTATATATTTAGAAATAAAAGTATTCATATATGGCTATGTCGTCCTTGAATAAGTTCAACATAATATGAGAAATATGTTATAAATGAATGTGTGTGCCTGGATTTGATAGCATTTTCTGATCAATTAAATTCCCTCAAATTTTATTGCAATACTATGTTTCTGGATGTTACTGGTTAGAATGAAATGTGCTTTTGTGGAAAAGATACAATATTTATTGTTTTTTAAAAAAAGGTGCATTCATATTTTGAAAAAGGAAAAGTACCTCATGAAATTAGGGGAACTCTGCAAGTTTGGATGACTGACTTTTATTCTTAGAGTTGGCTTTGCAAACTCAAGGGAAAGGCTCACCTCTGGTTCTGGCAAGCTTCCAGATGATCCTTGTTTTAATTCTTATAATAGAGCTCCTGAATCAGAGCTTTCTGATGTTAGATCAAAATAAATAAAAATTTTACTATATACCAAGCATCTGTAAAATATTAAAGCTAAAGATATCGCAGAGCTGGTGGCGTCTCTGAATTTAGTAGGGTCTGTATCCACTCAATTTCATCTGTCATATGAATTTCAACTTGATCATCCATAAACCATGCATGTCCTATGAATATGGGACTGGGACATTGGGCATTGTGCCTGGGTGTTATCAGACTTCTATTATGTTTGTATATTTGCATATACCATGCAACTACCTCTTCTGATTCTTTCTTAAGACAAAGTAAATTGGGAGGTCTTCTGTGTTCCATCAATTTTATTATTAATCTGAATCCAAGTTTAACAGAGTGAATACTGCTACAAAACCCACATTTCTACAGCAAAAAATGATCTCTTTTATTCTGCATCAGCCCTCTGTCTCCATCTCCAGAAGGTCAAAGTGTGTCCAAAGAAAACAAACCTACTTAACGGGCAGGGTATCTTCATTAGGATTTATCATGTGGTTCCTCTTAATATTAGCTCAGTACTTCCAAACACCAGATTGTCAGTGGCTCTCATGATTTCCTGAGATGACACAAGGTTAAACAGGGAAGGAAAAAGAGCAAAAACAAGCAAAATACAAGGAGATAAAAACTTCTACGATAAAATGACATGTAATTATTAGTTTCTGAGCCAGATTTTCTCAACCTTTCACTAAAATATTGACAGAATCTTACAGTACTTCATGCTAAGCATTAAAACTGACAGATAATCTATTGATAAAACCTGTGAAAAATTTACCCATTACCACAAGACAAATGCAAGTAGATTGAGAAAACAGTTTGTGACCTGACTAATCTCTGCTTCTTGAAATAGACTGTCAGCTTAGCCAAAGGAAGACAAAAAGCCCACGTTTTTCTCCTCTGGCCACTGATTAATTGATTCACAGTTTAAAACAATTACATTTATAAAAATGGAGAGCGGGGCCGGAGTGATAGTCCAGCGGGTAGGGCGTTTGCCTTGCACCCAGCTGACCTGGGTTTGATCCCCAGCATCCCATATGGTCCCCAAGCACCATCAGGAGTAGTGCCTGAGTGCAGAGCCAGGACTTACCCCTGAGCATTGCTGGGTGGACCCAAAAAGCAAAACGCAAAAAAAAAAAAAAGAGAGCCAAGAAGCTCTTTGTGAGACACACAGTTCTTGCTCATTCCCAATGTCTGTGAAGCATCGTGGCGGAGATGAGATTGGTGGCATGTCCTTGCCCTTGGAGAGATTTGGTGAGCACTAATCACACCCCTACTTGTATATAGGAATTTCTTCTTAGAATCAGAAAGACTTGCTGCTTACTGCCTGGATAACTGTAAGTTATTAAGTCTTTCTTCACTCATGTTCCTTGCTATTAAGTTAAATGTGGATTTGGTACAATTTGGTCTCAAACAGCAGATACAATTTTATTACACCTGCAAAGGGCAGATAAATGGGAACTTTCTAAAGCTCTGTCAGTCTGTGTGTGCTAGATTTAGCTTTGTTTTTATGTCCTGCTATGTTCTGTATAGCAGAGACTTTAGCCATGGGATGAGAGTAAACTACTCTACTTAATCCTGCACTGCCACATAACTATCAAATACTGGGAATTGCTTTTAGCTATGCCCAGCAGCCAGATGTCTAGCTGCACTGTCTGAGAGGGAATCACATCAGCCCAAGTAGACAGGTTGTGCAGCCACACTACCTTTTGATGAAAGACAAAGCTAAAGCTGTAAAAACAAAATGCAAACAAACCAACATGAGTATAGTTTTATGGGAAAAGAACTACAAGAAAAAAAGGGTTGAAATCCTACATAACATGCCAAAAGCTCTGATGTGTATAAACTGATGGGTCGGTTCCCTCAATCTCCTCATTCCCTTCATCTCTTTGTCCATCTTGCATTCTACAGCATTCCCGGGGCTTTCATCCTCTTTGTGCATGACTCTACTTAAGTTCTTTTTAAAAAATACTTTATTATACCACTGTGATGTATACAATTACAAAGATGTTCATGTTTGGGGCGGAGCGATAGTCCAGCGGGTATGGCATTTGCCTTGCATGCGGCTGGCCCATGCCGACCCAGGTTTGATCCCCAGCAGCCCATATGGTCCCCCAAGCAGTGCTAGGAGTAATTCCCGAGTGCAGAGCCAGGAGAAACCCCTGAGCATCGCCGGGTGTGGCCCAAAAACGCAAAAAAAAATGTTCATGTTTGGGTTTTGGTCATACAGTGTTCCAGCACCCATCTGTCCACAGGTGCCCATTTCCATCCAACAGTGTCCCCAATTCCCTCCCCCTTCCACTAGCCTGCCTCTATGGCAGGTTCTTTATCTCTTTTTCTTTTTCTCTATCTCTTTCTCTCTCCCTTTTCTTACATATTGTGGATTAATAATGCTCTTAGAGGTTATCATGCATATCTTTTTGCCTGTATTTAATGCTCAGTTCTAGGTTGGTATAGCACTTTTGACAATTATTAGCACACCGTTCCCTTCTTTGTATTAACTAACCTCTGACTCCCTTATGTTTGTGGTAATTTCCACCTTTGACAAGACCTCCTGATCCATGTTTCATCTGACCTTGGATATTGGTATCATAACATGTATCACTGTATCACTGTCTTCCCATTCATCATTGATTTGCTCGAGCGGGCACCAGTAACATCTCCATATGACCTGTCTCATGCAAGTAGAGCCCAAGGGCACCTGCTTGCTCCAGGAACATAAAGAGCCTCAAACCATTCCATCAGGTCATGGGAATGAGGTCTATAATTGTTATTGGTATTTGGCATATTAAATACAACACGGGTAGCTTGCCAGGCTTTGCCGTGCTGGGTAGCATACTCTTGTAGTTATCTCAAAATCCAGCCGTGGTCCAAACACCAAAACAAAACAGAAATCCACATTCTGGACACAGTTTGTATTTTTTCATGTTTATTCTCCAAAAGAGACCAAGTAGGCGCATGTGTCCGCGTCCCACGGTAAAATTAAAGGACCAGCAATACCACCCCGTGAGCTGCCCACATTCCCTGGGTGTATCTGCCACGAGCTGCTTGTTCTGCAGAGACATGAGATAAAGTCCAGTGGCGGCTCTTACTGTGATTCTCTCAGCCCTAGTTTGACTCCGCGCACCCTGTTCTCCCAACACCATCGGGAGTGACCCCCCAACAGAGCTGGGGGACTTGAACATCACTGCATGTGGCTCCGACAACTCCGCCATCAAGTTCATGGGAAAAAGAAGCCGGGGACTTGAGCAGTGGTACGGGGGAGGGAGGATTGGGGGCCTTGCACATGTCTGCCCAGGTCCAGTATATATATATATGTGTGTGTGAGTGTGTGTGTGTATATATTTATGTCATGCAAATAAATGCAGTCATTCTTATATCCGTCTTTTTCCTTCTGGCTAATTTCACTAAATATGATCTTCTTCATGTCCATCCATTTATAGGCAAATTTCATAACTTTATTTTTCCTAACAGTTGCATAGTATTAAATTGTGTAGATGTACCAAAGTTTCTTTGTACAATCATCAGTTCTTGGGCACACTGGTTGTTTCCAGATTCTGGCTATTGTGAATAGTGCTGCTATGAAAATAAAAGTGCAGATGGTGTTTCCACTCTGTGTTTTTTGGCTTCCCAGGGTACATTCCCAGGAGTGTTATGGCTGTTTCAAATGGGAGCTGACTGTCTAGTCTTTGGAGGTATGTTCATATTGTTTTCCAAAAAATGCAGTACTATTCGACATTCCCATCAACAATGGATGAGAGTCCCCTTTTCCCCACATCCACGCTAGCACTTGTTGTTCTTGCTCATTGGTATATGCGCCAGTCTTTGTGGAGTGAGATATATCTCATTGTTGTTTCGATTTGCATCTCTCTGATGATTAGTGATGATGAGCATTTTTTCATGTCTTTTGGCAATTCGAATTTATTCCTTGTTGAAGTTTCTGTTCATTTCTTCTACCCATTTTTTGATGGAGTTGGCTGTTTTCTTCTTGTAAAATTCTACCAGTACCTGATATATCCTGGATATTAACCCCTTATCAGATGGGTACTGGGAGAATATTCTTTCCCATTCTGTGGACTATCTTCGTATCTTGGTCACTGTTTCCTTTGAGATGCAGAAGCTTTTTATTTTCATGTAGTCACAAATGTTTATCTTTTCTTCTAGTTGCTTTGTTAGTGATGTTTTACCTTTGAAGATGCCTTTAGTTTCAATGTCGTGGAAGGTTTTCCTATATTTTGTTCAATGTGCTTTATGGATTCAGGTCTGATATTGAGATCTTTAATATATTTTGATCTGATTTTGTGCATGGTGTTAGACAGAGATCCAAGTTCATTTTTTTACATGTAGCTGACCAGTTTTCCCAACATCACTTGTTTTCCTTGCTCCATTTCGTACTCTTTGCACCTTTATTAAAGATTAAATGATCGTGTATTTGAGGATGGGTGTCAGGATACTCAACTCTATTCAATAGGTCAAAGGTCTGTTTTTATTCAAATAACATGCTGTTTTAATTACTACTGCTTTTTAGTACAGTTTGAAGTTGGGAAAGGTGATGCCTCCCATCTTCTTTTCCCCCAAATATTGCTTTAGCTATCCGTGGGGGTTTGTTATTCCATATGAATTTCATACATGTTTGGTCAATTTCTTTGAAGAATGTCATGGGTATCCTTATGGGACCGCATTGAATCTGTACACAGCTGTAGGGAGTATTACCATTTTGACAATGTTGATTCTCCCCATCTATGAGAAGGGAATGTGTTTCCACTTCCTCGTGTCCTCTTTTATTTATTGTAGCAGTGTCTTGTAGTTTTCTTTGTACAGGTCCATTACACACTTAGTTAAGCTGATTCCTAGGTATTTGATTCTCTGTGGCACAATTGTGAATGGAATAGATTTCTCAATATCCCTTTTCTTTTCTTTCATTATTTGTATATAGGAAGCCACCGACTTTGGGGTATAGATTTTATAACCTGCCACTCTTATATAAATATCTATTGTTTCTAGGAGCTTTATGGTTTAGAATGTAGGGTTCTCTAGGTATAATATCATGTCATCTGCGAATAATGATAGCTTGACTTCTTCTTTTCCTATCTGGATGGCCTTAATGTCCTTTTCTTCTCTGATTGCTATGGCAAGTACTTCCAGTCACTTGTCACTTGTCACCCCATTGTTCATCGATTTGATCAAGCAGGCACCAGTAACATGTCCATTCGTTGGGAATGAGGTCCATTATTGTGACTGTTTTTTGCATATTTAATACACCGCGGGTAGCTTGCCAGGCTCTGCCGTGGTTCTGGGTTCATCCCAGTGACCCAGTGGGCCCAGTATTTTTTCTTTCAGACCGTCCAACCATCCAAGGCCCACGGGGCAGAGCCCCGAGTGTAGACAAGCCTGTCTCCTGTCTGCCACCTGCCAATGCAGCTGGGTACTGCAGCCAACCTGCAACACCTCGAGGGGCAGGACTTCCAGTACTATATTGAATAAAAGAGGCAAGAGTGAGCAACATTGTCTTTACCTGATCGTAAGAGGAAGGCTTTCAATTTTCCCCATTGAGAATGATACTCACTGTGGGCTTTTGGTAGATGGCTTTGACTATATTGAGGAAGGTTCCGTCAATTCCCATTTTCTGGAGAGTTTTAATCATGAACAGTTGTTGGATCTTGTAAAATGCTTTCTCTGTGTCTATTGATATGATCATATGGTTTTTATTTTTTCTCTCATTGATATGATGTATTATGTTGATTGACTTGTTGAATGAATCCCGTCCTTGCATTCCCAGGATGAATCCTACTTGGTCATGATGTATAATCTTTTTGATGAGTCTTGGATTCTGTTTGCTAGTATTTTTGGAAGATCTTAGCATCTGTGTTTATCGGGGAGATTGTTCTATAGTTTTCTTTTTTTGTGTTGTCTCTGCCTGCTTTGGGTATCAGGGTGATATGTGCCTCGTAGAAACTGTTTGGGAGTGTTTCTGTTTCTTCTATTTCCTGGAAGAGCTTGAAAAGCACTGGCAGTAGGTCCTCCTTAAAGGTTTGGAAGAATTCACTAGTGAATCCATCTGGACCTGGACTTTTGTGTTTGGGAGAACTTTTAATTACTGTTTCAACTGCCTTCATGGTACGTCTCAGCCCATTTCTGAAAGTTCCGGCCTTTTACCCTGGGACTGAGTGGTTCGCGGGGTGCCGGGTCTCAAACACACCTGGTAGTGGGGATGGGATCTCTCCTTAAGTTCTGAATCGTCCTGCCCACATTCAAATCCTAGTTTCCTGATATCCCAGAAATTGACTGTATTTGGAAATAAGCACTATAATGGTTAATTAAGATAAATGAGGATCACTGCCATGTGCTCAAATACACTGACTGGCAACTTTAGAAGAGAAGGCTCAGGGCCTTCTTCAGAAGAAAGTAATGATGAGGGTCTAGAGAGAAGAGAGTCACTAGCATGAGTGGGTTCTGGAGAAATCAGTCGAGCATACAGTTGCAGTTTATAGACTCTAGATCTAGGAAGAAAGAGTTTCTGTTGTTTGAGGCACCAAACCTGTAGAGAAGCCTTAAGAAACAAATGCCATTTCCATTGTGTAGATTCTCAATTTCTTTATCTTTTCACCTCTGGAGACTTGGGCCCTCATTCCTCTTCATCTTTCTTCCAGAACCCTCCCCAGCATGGAACCTGATGTCATAATCCGTAGCTACTCATTTCTGAAATCTGTATTCTTATGTGTGACTATAATATGCTTCTTTGAAACCTTTACGCCAGGCCACTCACAGCTAATGCATTAGCAATTTATTATTGTTATTATTATCATCATAATTATTACTATTATTATTATTATTATTGTTATTTCACTTGTTCCCTGGATAAATCTCAATTCCTCCCTTCTTCGCAACTTTGTGTTTTGGCTCACCACTTCTTCTGTATTGATAAGATAATCAAATTTCTATTTTCCTTCCACTGCAATGGCCATGCTATACTCCCGGTGGTCTGTGTTCTGTGTGGCCATGCAGCATTACTGAGCACAGCTTAGGAAACCCACACAACCAAATAATATTTTCTGAGTCACAATAAATCCATCTGAACCCTCATTATCATTTCTTCCTTTCTCCCAACTATGATTCCAAACTTCCTCTAATTTTGAAAATCCAGTCTTTCATCCTTACTACCAGTAGAGAATTCACTCCTTTCTTCACAGAAAAAATGGAGTCACCAGAGAGATTTCAACACATTTCGTAAACAAGCCTGTAAATTTCTTGACTTTCTTAACATCTTTCCTTGCTACCTTAGGTAGGTAACTTTCATATCTATAAATGAAAATGGGCTCCTCTTCCTTTATAAAGCTGCTTTCCTAATATTTATAGGGACAGGGGAACAGACAAGGCAAGATTATAAATATCTGGAGTCATTTCAAGGGCACAACATTGAGCAAGTGATGTGGTTGGGGCGATCTGGACTGAATGTGATGAACATTCAATAGTTAAGACATCTAAAATTCTGGTGATTGGGTATAGAGATCTTTTAATCTTCTGGTTCCCCATAACATCTTGCAAGTTCCCTTGCTTTGGAAGTGGATACACTGGTGAAGGGTATGGCATTGGAATATGTGCATAGAATACCATCAACAACAGATTAATAATATTGTAAATCACCCCCTCCTCTCTCTATATATATAATATACATATATAACCATTAGTTTTATTTGGTCTTTTTTAATATATATGAGAACCAATTTCTATTCACCCAAAAAACTCTTTATCTCTGGAAGATTTTTGAGACCACAAGCCAACCATTTTTTCCTATTATGGGTGCATTAATTAATAACTCGTTTAATCATACTGATACAGAGTAATTGGAAGGGTGGAGAATCAGGTGAATTTAGTCCATCACTTCAAATCTCACCCTTTGCACAGGTAACCATTCAAAATAGATAATGGGACAGCTGGGGTGGGACTGGCAGCAGGTAAGATTGTCGTAAATCACGGACACCCCTTCTCTGCTTTCTTACAATATTATTAATCTGTTGCTGATGGTATTCTATGCACATATTCCAACACCATACCCCTTCTCTTTGCCTGCACTGAAGGCAGCTGGGGCACCCAGACAGATGGCCGAATCCAGGCTGGCCTCATATGCCCGAACTGCGCCAGAATACAGACAGGGCGCAGACATGGGGAAAGCTCACGTTCAGGCAGGGCTGACAGACACCCACGTAGTGACAAAATGCTGAGCCCGGGGGTCTCAGCACACACTCAGGATAGTGGCCAGACAAGGCGAAAGCAGGGTAAAACCACAGGATCTTCTGGAGCCCCAGCGACAGGTACTGAGCTTAGGAGTCTCACCCATGCACACGGGGCAATCGTCAGAGGGTAGGAAGGCCATGACCAGGCAGTAGGAACTGTTGCGGTAGTAGAGCTCACAAGAGAGACCTAGAGATGGGTGCAGAGCACTGGGATCTCGTCCACATGCACACGTCAGTGGGTAGAGACTAAGGAAAGCTGAGATATGGAACTATTGGTGTAGAGTACAATAGAGGTCTGGAGACAAGGTTTTAGAAGTTGCACACTGGACAGGGCATCGTGAGATAGAACAAGTGACATATGTGGGTAAAGAGACGACTGGACATTTGCGGAGGGTCCCAGAGCCTCGACTTAAACTGTATTTATGCAAGTCTTTCATACAAGTCTTAAAAACTCACCAGCACAGGAGAATTGTCTTTTGCTCTCACACTAACCCCATGAATTTAGTTCCATATCAGATGGTGTCACTATCTCTGTTTGGTACAGTATGACATTTAAGATAGTGCAGTTGGTCAGTGGCCAAGCTGGGACTCCAATCCAAGTAGTTTCGACACTAGCTTCTATTGTTTTTCTACATACGATTTTGAAAGCTGCTTTAAATCATCAAAGAGAAAAGATAAATTAAGAACTGAAGGGGGAAGTCATGGAATTAAAATTTGTGACTAATTTATGTCCTACATGTAAAAATTCTGGAAATGTGTTCCTTATTTTATTTTTCTTATATTGAGGAAAAACAGTTTTTATTGAAAGAAATGTAGAGAAGTGTGAGGAGAGAGACACACACATGCTCAGGAAAGAACATGGGCTTCTGGGGGCGTGAAGTGGAGAATAGTGTTGAGGAGAAGATTATATGTAATATCTCCCAGTTATCTTGGTTGCAAGTTCTCTGTACATAAAAGTGGTCTGGGTTGTCACAGCTTTGCACCCCTGCCAGTTCTTTCACTCTTATCAGGAGATTCATATTTTCTAGCTTCTCCTTTTCTGAGAAGGTCCGCCTTTTCCTGTAAAAAAACTAAGGATTTGCATCTTGAAGGGATACATCATTGATGACTTTGGATATGTCATTGATGACTTAATTACCCAGCCTACTTCATGGCTGGGTAATTAGTATTATTATTCCCCCAAACTCATTACCGGGGTCCCCTATATGCCTGCAACTTTTTCCTTCTAGAGATTCCACCCCCACCCCTTAAGTCTTTAAGAGATGCTTAAAGCAGATCTAAGTAAAGCTCTATCTCTGCCTGACTTATTTTAGTATCTGCTCTGCCTTGCTAGTTCTATGGCCTGAAGTAGGTTATTTAGTCCATATCCTTTTTGTCTTTTGGGCCACACCCAGCCAAGGATGCTCAGGCTTTGCTCCTAGCTCTGCACTCAGGTATGACTCCTGATGAGCTTAAGGGATGGGTCTGCTCTGTACAAGGCAAGTGACCAACCCACATTCTATCTCTTCAGCTACTTAATTTTTTTTTTGTTACTCAATTTTAAGTGCTTCATTATCATTTAGGAAAGGATGATCAGTAAGATTATCTCATTGGTTGTTAAGATTAGAGTTAATTTATGTCTCGTTTCTAACCTTGAGAATGTAAGTGCTATAATTTTACTATCACTTTTTTTAACGTATCTTGGAACTTGAACAATTGGTTATGAATAGGTACCATGGAAATGGGACTTGCAAAAATCTCAATCTCTGCTTAACATTTACAGAATCCCTTCAGTATTGTTACACTGGATCTTTGACAGTATAACTCATACACTAGGAAGTACCTTGTATTTCACATAAAGTCCTGGGAACTTTTATTACTTGGTGACCCTGAGCATTTATTTTCATGGCTGACTGTTCACATTTGCACTTCTCAAAATCTACTTAAGGTCCTCAAAACAAAAGAAGACTGTTCAGATAGTATGGAGGGGTGTGTTGCAGGTGATTATGAGAAGCAGGGAAAAACGTAGTGGCAGCCTAAAGGGGAATCGACTGCTTCCTGTAACCTACCTCAGTCACAGGAAATGACAGGGAAACTAGATCTGATAATACTATTCCACAGGCAGCTGCACAGTTAGACCTTTGGTATCACCAGCCATCGAGCTGTGCCTGAAGCCTGCTTGTTCTGCTAGTGTGGGGAATAGTTCCTGCACTGGTTTTCTCGTGGAGTTGTGGAACTCAGACTGGAGCCAGGAAATGCTTTTTTGCAGAAAAGGAAAGTCAGTCCTAAATCTTACCCAGACAGTCCAGGTGCATCGCCTTCCGTCACAGAAATGAACTTCCAGAGGATAGTGAGGCAAAGCAGCTTTCTTTAGAGATTATGAGGAAGGAAAGAGAGTCGAGCATACACATCTCAAGTGGAAAGAGGGGCCGGTCCCCAGAATGGGAAGAAGCCCTGCTTACCTTTGCTGAGTTGGTTTTATAAGTTCCACTCCCTCACACCCAATTGTTCCTCGTGTGGGGCTTGGTTATGGCTTTGTCAAAGAGAGCCCTTGGTTATGGTTTTGTCAAAGAGAAAAGGGTGGAACTTTTGGTGATTCACTTGCCCTTATTATAACCTCTTGCTCCTGCTTGAGCAGGTAGGCAAATGGAGTGGGGGAGGGAATGTGCATCCTGACCTCTCTGGGCCGTGCTGCAGGCCTCAGTTCTTATGTCCACGAAGTGGGTTGGCCACAATGTTGCTTATTTAGGACGAATGACAGAGTAGCTCCTTCAAATCCTTTCATGATTTTTACTTCCCAGGAAATCATGGGATATAGTATGTTCAATATATACAAATCAATTAATGTAATACAGTACAGCGCATCACAAAAATGAGGATAAAAAGATGTGATCATATTAATAAGAAGCCAAAACAGTTTTTTAAAAGCTCGGTACTTGTTTCTGACAAAAACAGTAAGGAATAGAAAGCACATGCATTACTGTAATACAAGACGCATAACAAAATCAGAGCTAGCATTGCTTTAGGTAGTGAGGAAACAGAAAGTCTTCCCCCTTAAATCTGGAACTGGGATATTCACTGTCACCAACATACTTTGGGAAGTCCTAATGTGAGCAATTAGGTGAGAAAAAGATATGAAAGCAATACAATCAGGGAAAAAAGGAAAAGCTACTAATATTTGTAGATAACATGGTAATATACATAGCAAACACTAAAGACTCCACCCCCAAACTGCTTGTCTGGCATGCTGCAGATCAAGGCTCAATATGTGGCAACCAGTATGGTTCCCGGAGGCCTCCAGAAGTGATCCCTGTGTGCAGAGATAAGATTAAGCCCTGAGCATAGCCGGGGTGGCCCCAGATCAAAACAAACAAACAAAAAAATCCCAACAAAACAACCAACCAAACCCCCAAAACCAAAATGGAGCTGCAGCAGCTATGATGAATATAAAAATATTTTGTAACATTTTCTTTTGGAATTATTTCTTTAATAATTTATTACAAATGGGTATCTTTTTTAATGTTTGGACTTGATGTGCTACTTTATTTAATTCTAAATACATTGCGCTTTGTAACTTTACAATTCCTATTGCCACTGACTTAGTAGGACGACAAGATTTGTCAGAAAACTGACTTAACACAGTAATGATTCAAGAAAGATTGTCTAATTTTGTCAAAAAAAACATAAATATTGTGAAAAGTCTCAATTATGATCGGTATTACTAATTCTATTCAAATTAAAGAAAGAATTTCATGGAACAAGTAATTTATGAATTTTATATCTTCTTGCTAAAATTATTGACAAATTTATAGACATGCACTATAAAAAGTAAATTTAGTCATCTTTTTGTTTTTACAAATTTCCTCTGCATTAAAATCACACTTGACATATACTTAGGTTTTCTTTTTTTCCATTATGAAGATGTATTTATCAGGGCATGTGACTAGAATATATTTTAGTTAGCAGCTTGTTTGCTTCTTGTTTGAAAAGCTTGTTGCATGATATGTGGGTTTCTAATGGCAAAGATGCTCTGGGTCTTACCAATGAGACTGGGGTCAAGATGTGGAAGTTCATTTCAAATAAATGTGCATCTGCTTAAAAATGAGAGTTCATCATACATCTTTAAAAAGTGCTTACTCAGACACTCATTTATTTATTCATTCAACAAACAAACTCCATACTGAATGAAGATATGTGAATTATATACATTCATTCATTCATTGTATTCATATAATATGTAGTATATGAAGATAATGAAGATAAATGACTAATGGGAAGGTAGCTATCCAGCAGTTTAGAGAAATATACAACTGATGGTGTTTCTGATCCACTCAGATATGACATCATTTTTCAGCGTTGATACATAGAACGATTTATTGTAAATATGTCATATCACTTGTCACTTGTATCACTAGTCTTCCCGTTGTTCATTCATTTGTTAGATTGGGCGCCAGTAATATCTCCATTCATTGGGAATGAGGTCCATTATTGTTACTATTTTTGGCATATCGAATACACCACAGGTAGCTTGCCAGGCTCTGCCATGGCTCTGGGTTCATCCCAGGGGCGCCAGTCTTTTCCTATGTCAGACTATCCACTATCTAGGACCCACAGGGCAGAGCCCTGGGGGTGTAGACAAGCCTGTCTCCCTGTCTGCCACCTGCCAACACAGCTGGGCACCGCAGCCACACCTGCAGCACCTCGAGGGGCAGGTGGCCCTCTTTATTTTTTTAAGTTCTGAATCACCTGCAGTGATGCTCAGGGGGTTACTCCTGGCTTTCCACTGAGGGATCACTTCTGACAGTCTTGGGAACCATATGGGATCCTGGGAATTGAACGCAAGTTGGATGCATGCAAGGCAAGCACCCCCTCCCACTGTACTATCTTCCCAGCCCCACTTTTTCTTTTTTTTTAAATAGCTGATTAAAACAAAGTTGTGTGTATGTTGGTAGACATTTAGGATGTTTTAGCCTAGTAAAATAATAACAATGACTATTGTAAATAGCACTGCAATGAAAATGGAGGGAGTATTTTTTTTTCACCTAAAATTAGTGTCTTCGTGTTTTGGGGGTAGATATCTAGGAATGGGATAGCTGGGCCAAATGGGGAGCCCATTCTTAGGTTTTAGAGAAAGCTTTTCCCAATGATGTTGGACCAGATTACATTCCCACCAATGGTGAATCTGTGGATGGGGATTCTTGTATTGCCACATATATCACTGCCAACACTTGTTTTCATTTTTTTATACAGACTATTCTGACTGATATAAGGTGATACCCTGTTATATTTTGATTTATGCTCCTCTAAAACTAGGAGACAATGAGCATTTTTTCATATGTTTATTGGCCGTCCATATGTCATCTTTGTAGAAGCATCTACTTAACTCTTTGCCCATTTATTGATATTTTTGTGCTTTACCCTCTATATTATCTCTTTGGCCCTCTTAATTTGTTTTTTTGGAATAATCACATTGTGTTCTGTAATGGTGGCACCCATCTATAGGATCACGTATAGGTGTTATTTCCTTCTTAAAACTCTGTGTCTCACGTATTGATCAGTAAGAGCATGCTGTATTATATTATGGTAATAACCTTCCAATATTAGTAGGTTAAGCCAACAAAGATCTATTTCTTGCTCAGATGGTTTTACTTCCTTGTCCAAGGTTCACTGAACATAGCAGCGCTCTCCTTTCAGGGAGAGAGCTGCTCTTTGGTCTCAGGCTCATCTCCATGAAAGAGGAAGAGAACTGTGCAGGGTCTCACATTGGCCACAGCAAGGAAATATTTCTGTCCACAAGAGCAATTCTCAAACGCATTTTCTGTCAATGGTGGCATTGCCCCACCCTATAAGGGAACCAGAAAATAGACCCCTACATGGGCCCCAAAGGGGAGAAACAGAACAATTTGGTGAGCTAACTGGGATAGTATTGCTGCTTCTTGGGGCACTGTCCGAGAAGGCTGGGTGTCTGACTTGGTGTGGTTTTTGGTCTCAAGTTGTCTTCTCCCATTTGCTCTCTTCATTCCAGCCACTTACCATTCTGCAAGCCTTGGAACTGCCAAGGGATTTATCCCTGTCCATTTAAATAAATCTCAGATGTTTTAGGTTTGGGGCACTTCCAGTATAAAATGACAGAGGACACTTAACAATAGATGTTCTTGTGGCCAATGCTGGTGAATGCTGTTTTTCTCTTTTGATAGATGCCCAGGAAATAAAACATCATGTTTCCTTTTTGAAGCATCCTATTATCTTGAAACACGTCTTAGAAAAAATACATTCTAGATGTTTTCTAATTATGCAACAAAATCACTCCTAGTGCTGGTATGTTGGTTAAAAGTCAAAACAGCTTGTATTTGAATACAGTTATACACATTCAACATTCAAAAGCTGTTTTCATCGTGATAATTAGACATAAAATTGTGATTTATATTGTTAAATACTTATTTGGAGTGAACTAAGTAACAGTCTGGAAATTTAGAAGTACTTTAGGATATTGTCATGTTAAAGTATTCATAATATATCACATTTTGTTTTTTCTTCCAAATTGAATAGATTATTTAAATTTGCAGCTTGACATTTTAAATACAGAAGATGTATATGTAATGCAAAGCTAGTTATAAGGGACTTTTTTTAAGCTTAAAGTAAATGTGACTCTTATTTATGTATCCTAAACCTTTGAATTTACCACCTCAGAGATAGCCATCATTGCATTTGTTTCTTTCAAAGATATTCTATGGTGCTATGAATTTTTAAATACATATATGTGTGGTTTTTAGTTTTATTTTATACTTTGTTTTTTACTTAATATTACATGTTGGAGATTATTTCACGATCACGATCACGATCTTCCCGTTAATCATCTATTTGCTAGAGCGGGCACCAGTAATACCTCAATATGTCCTGTCACATGCTGTAGAGCCAAGGGCATCGGCTTGGTACAGGAACATAAAGAGCCTCAAACAATTACATTAGGTCATGAGAATGATCTAATATAATTGTTACTGGCATTTGGCATATCAAATACAACATGAGCAGCTTGCTAGGCTTGCCGTGCGGGAGGCATACTCTATAAACACCTCCAAATAAAGCCTTTATTGATGAACCGCGCGGCCGCAAGCGGCCGCACGAGCCGGGCTGTGATGGGCTGGTCAGCTGGGTGGAGTTCTGATGAGAGGGAAGTCCAATGTGGAAAATGGCGGCGCCCATGGAGTGGGTGGGGGTCGTCTGGCTTGTTGTGAGGTTCTGCCGGGGTGGTGGGCCAAGGCTGGAACCCACCATGCCTCCCGACTGCCTCATGAACGGCTGGGCACAGGGAGAGCAAGGAACCGCTCTGCCCCATGTCTGAGAGTCTCTGGACCAGCATACCTGGGCCGGATTGAGGAAGAAACTGCTCCAGGGTGGGTGTCGATGATCCGGGCTGTGATGGGCTGGTCGGCTGGGTGGAGTTCTGATGAGAGGGAAGTCCAATGTGGAAAATGGCGGCGCCATGGAGTGGGTGGGGGTCGTCTGGCTTGTTGTGAGGTTCTGCCGGGGTGGTGGGCCAAGGCTGGAACCCACCATGCCTCCCGACTGCCTCATGAACGGCTGGGCACAGCGAGAGCAAGGAACCGCTCTGCCCCATGTCTGAGAGTCTCTGGACCAGCATACCTGGGCCGGATTGAGGAAGAAACTGCTCCAGGGTGGGTGTCGATGATCCGGGCTGTGATGGGCTGGTCGGCTGGGTGGAGTTCTGATGAGAGGGAAGTCCAATGTGGAAAATGGCGGCGCCCATGGAGTGGGTGGGGGTCGTCTGGCTTGTTGTGAGGTTCTGCCGGGGTGGTGGGCCAAGGCTGGAACCCACCATGCCTCCCGACTGCCTCATGAACGGCTGGGCACAGGGAGAGCAAGGAACCGCTCTGCCCCATGTCTGAGAGTCTCTGGACCAGCATACCTGGGCCGGATTGAGGAAGAAACTGCTCCAGGGTGGGTGTCGATGATCCGGGCTGTGATGGGCTGGTCGGCTGGGTGGAGTTCTGATGAGAGGGAAGTCCAATGTGGAAAATGGCGGCGCCCATGGAGTGGGTGGGGGTCGTCTGGCTTGTTGTGAGGTTCTGCCGGGGTGGTGGGCCAAGGCTGGAACCCACCATGCCTCCCGACTGCCTCATGAACGGCTGGGCACAGGGAGAGCAAGGAACCGCTCTGCCCCATGTCTGAGAGTCTCTGGACCAGCATACCTGGGCGGATTGAGGAAGAAACTGCTCCAGGGTGGGTGTCGATGATCCGGGCTGTGATGGGCTGGTCGGCTGGGTGGAGTTCTGATGAGAGGGAAGTCCAATGTGGAAAATGGCGGCGCCCATGGAGTGGGTGGGGGTCGTCCTGGCTTGTTGTGAGGTTCTGCCGGGGTGGTGGGCCAAGGCTGGAACCCACCATGCCTCCCGACTGCCTCATGAACGGCTGGGCACAGGGAGAGCAAGGAACCGCTCTGCCCCATGTCTGAGAGTCTCTGGACCAGCATACCTGGGGATTATTTCATGTCTCTAAATACAAAGTTGCTCTATTCACTAAATTATACATTATTCTATTGTCTTGATTTATTATACTTTATTTACCTCAATATCTGTCAATAAGCATCATGACAATTAATTTAAGTCTTTTATAGACCTGCACCTCAAGGTGTCCTGCCCCTCAAGGTGTTGCAGGTGTGGCTGCCGTGCTTGGCTGCATCGGCAGGTGTCAGACAGGAGACAAGCTTGTCCACACCCTGGGCTCTGCTCCGTGGGTCCTGGATAGTTGATGGTATAACATAAAAAAAAAAGACTAGGCCCCCTGGGCCCACTGGGCCCCTGGGATGAAAACAGAGCCACGGCAGAGCCTGGCAAGCTACTCGTAGTGTATTCAACATGCCAAAAACAGTAACAATAATGAACCTCATTCTCAACGAATGGAGATGTTACTGGCGCCCGCTCAAGCAAATTGATGAACAACAGGAAGACAAGTGACAAGTGACTTTTTATAGATGTGTAACATTGCTGTAAGGCATAGTTCTATGAAATGGCTTGCTTGGATCAAAGGCATATTTTCTTTTGATGTTTTTGAACCTCACCCAGCGGTGCTCAGGGGATACTCCTGGCTCTGCACTCTGAATTACTCCTGGTGATGCTCAGGGGACCATATGAGATGATGGAGATTGAACCTGGGTTGGCTATGTGCAAGTCAAATGCCCCACCCACAAAGTTTTATACTCATTCCAGCTCAAAAGGCATATTTTATTGATAGAAAGGTACTTAGAATGAATTAAAAATTTAAGTGAAATGAAAATGCTTTTTACTAAGATGAAATATTAGTTTGCTCAATTATTCATGCCTGTTGAATAGTTCAAGTCTTGGATGTAGACATGTTCCAGACCTCAAGGGACTTACATAGTAAATAAAAGAAAATAACAGAAATTATTTATCTTTTAACCCATTCTAACATTATCTTCATAGATTTGCTTATCAACCATAAAATTGAATCTAAAGGAGATATTCAAATATTCCTATGCACGAGTTGGGACTGTAAAAATTCCTGAACTGTAGGAAATCCTGATGATATTTCTTTTGAAAAATTGTAATCTGGCAAAAATCTCACCAGAAATAATAATATCAAACCTGTCTTGGAATTTCATAGTTGAAAAGTCAAAACAGAAATTATGTGCTTCAGGCCTCTTTCTGAAAGGCTTAATTGTAAAATAGTCATCACTTAAATAAATTTTACTAATAAGCTCACACAGAACACATTTTAACTAGAAAATTCCATCTTCCATACTCCTAGGAACATATTTGAGTTCTTGTGAGACTTTACATGATTAGGTATGAATAAACATGTTGTAAATAACTTCATGGGACAATGATCGAAATCTGTTTTCTAGGGAAGAAAGGATGTGATTTTCTGGACAGCACAGGAAGGGTTAAACTATCACTCTTTCTTGATTATTTCATATCACTGCATAAGATTGCTAAATGTCAAAAAGTGTTTATTTTTTTGTTAACAGTATAAAACTGAACATACTGTGAGACATAAGGTAGCAGGTGTCTTGGCTCTAAACTCTCAAGTCTGTGGGCATTCTGTTATAACAGGTGCTCCAAAAATTTTGAACAGATTTTAACAAGAGCTGGAATGGCTTTTTAATTAGCCTGGTTATTCAGTATGTGTAAAAAAGCATTAGGTATATACTTAAAACATCATAGGTCTGAAAAACAAATGCTTCACATAGCCACTCACTTGTTCTGGCTCCTCTTTGCTTTCTGCTGTTACATTTGACGTATGTGTTTCTTTTATGACAGAATTTCCCCAACTTAAGCAGTGACACAACAAAGACCACTGGTGATAGTAATAGGATTGTTCTGATTGTTGCATAGCTATCCCACTTTTTTAAAAACTCAAGTTTGAAAGCAATCAGATCCTCCCTGGAACACTTGCTTTATTTTTTTTTTTGCATTGTTCAAAGCTTTATTCCAATTTATGATAAATGCACAGACTGGTATGAAAAGAATTTATCAAATGATTAATTCTACCAAATTTTGATCCCACAATGTAAAAAGTCAACCAAAGAAAGAAATTGTCTAGGAAACAATTATCAGCTACTTTTTTACCGGTTGCAGCTATAGTAAACTTGGACTATGTCATTTTAAAAAATATTGCAAATTTCACCAGTGAACGTATCTGTTCTTAAAATTTCCTTCAATAATATTTTAAATTTCTTCTATGGTTAAATGGGTATAAATTAATTGTATCTTCTTCTCTTTCTAATTTTATTTTATTTTATTTTTTTTTTTCATGTTTGGGTTTTGGTCATACAGTGTTTCAGCACCCGTCCCTCCACCAGTGCCCATCTCCATACAAATAAAAAGATATACAATTAAAAAGTTCATGTTTGGGTTTTGGTCATACAGAACACTTGCTTTAAAAGAACGGTTTTGTAAATTGACTATTACTAGAAGGATTTTTTTTTGCCAATTTCCACTATCTGGAAAGATGAGCTCTTATCTGGGGTTCAAGATTAGGATTTTAAGAATAAATAATGACAAAATATAAATCTTTATGTTATATTTTATGTCTTACTACTGTCTATGATATAGTAACATAGATGCACATTTTAAATGGCTAATTTCCTTTAATTTTATCTGCTTATATTACATTTAAATTAGGAATTGAACTTTTGTAACATTGATTTATTTTTTTCCCTACACACACTTTGTTTTCAAAAACTCAATATGAAACTCTTAAAATGAAATAAAGTGTAAGTGAAACCAAGTCACCTTACAGTGGATTTATGTGCTTACATGTCCATTCTCAGACCCTAGAAGGTGAACTAAGCAACAGGACATTGATTTATTTTTTCGACAAATATTTATTTAATATCTTTTTATGAACTGGTGTATATGTGTATGTATTTGTAGCATATAGGAGTTCTAAACAATTTCCTATCTTTAAGGTACATTGAAAAATCTATATAATTATAAAGCAAAATGTATTCATCACCTCCATGATGTCATAAAATGCACTATGGGAAAAGGAAAGTACAGGGGGATTTACCAAAAGACCCATGACCTACAAGCTTTTGAAAGAGAAAGATCAGCATGAGGCAGAGAACAGCACGGTCTGGACCAGGAGAGCCCACACAGGAGCTAGGAGAGGAGGGATGTCCATTCGCAAATAGGAGGAACATATTTGCTGCCCCTTTGCTATGTTTTTTCATGCCCTCAGTCAACTGAATGATGTCACCCTTATAAGTGTATGGCTGGATTCCACTACTCATTTTAGAAACAGCCAGACACCCCCAAATTATGTTATATGTCATCTGGGCATCCTTCACGTCTCAAAAAGTGGACACATTGGTTAGTCACTGCTGGAAAAATAATATTCTCTATGCATAAATAACAGGGTGGACACATCAGTTAGTCACCGCTGGACAAATAATATTCTCTATGCATAAATGACAGGATATTTATAGATATGTACATATCACTCACTCGTATCACTCATCTTCCTGTTGTTCATTGATTTGGTTGAGTGGGCACCAATAACATCTCCATATTTCCTGTTGCATGCTAGGGTAGCCCAAGGGTATCTGCTTGCACCAAGAACATAAAGAGCTCAAACTATTCCTTCAGGTTATGGGAATGAGGTCTATAATTGATACTGGTTTTTGGCATATCAAATACAACATGGGTAGCTTGCCAGGCTCTGCCGTGTGGGTGGTATATTCTCAGTAGTAGGCTCTCAGTTCGTGCATTTACTGATGAACTGGGGAGAGATTGGCTTATCTCTTGTGTGGATCTCTGACAAGCTGTGGAGTCCGGATGTTGAAAATGGCGGCCCTCATGGTGCTGCGGTGGATGGGGGTGGGTTTCCTCTGGCTTCTTGCGAGATTATTGTGATGGCAGACCAGGTCTAGAATTCGCCTTCCCTCCCTCAGATATGTACATATAAATATAGTAATATACACTAACAATATATTGGTAGTGCTAACATTATATGGAGAGTGATTGGAGAAGTTTTAAAAGGTTCCCTCAGGGCAGTAATGAAAGGAGGTTGAAGTCTACTGCTCTAAGTCAAGTTGCCTTGTTTTTCTAGAGAAAGGATGAAGCAAGAGAGAGTTACCACATAGCTGGTCAGTGGTGTATATGCATATCTTTACTTCAGAAACGTCCATTGTTCTTGGGACTAAAAGATGTGAGAGCCATTTATCATATTGCTAAACTATAGGATCTTTGAACTCTATCTCTGGACTTGTAGTTGAACTTACTTAGCTGTTACCTCCCTTTTCAGCAATGAATAAGTTCTTACAAATAAACAACAAACTGGCTCTGAAGTTAGATCTTAATTTTCTTTCCTTTTCCTTTCTGTGGGCATGGAGGGAGGTGGGGGAGGGAGCACACCCATGAATTCTCAGGGCATACTTCTGGCTCTGGGATCAAGGCTCTCTCTTGGAGTGCTCAGAGGATCCTACACAGTGCTGAGTATTTAAAGGAGTTGGCTGCTTGCAAAGCTCGCACCTTGACTTCTCTATGATCTCTCTGGTTCTCAGGCTAAATTTTGATTCTATAATGTGTGTTGTTCAAACTGCTGTGTTTTGGGATACTCTCAGCAGCTTCTTAGAGAAAAGCATCTAACAGTAGTAGATGCTCCTAATGATGAATTAATACAGGTCAGGAAGAATAAAGCTTAAAGGGGTTAAAACTTTTTATCTTCCAGTGATTTAGTACTAGCGCATTGACTGTATGTAGACACATATGACGGAGACTCAGAAGTAGCTGCTCATACTGAAAGTGCTCTGAGATTGTGAAGAAAACTAAGTACTCAGAAAGGCTCTTAGGATCAGGGCTCTACTGAGTGTGTGAGAATTGGCACTTTTACATGTTTGGGACCAGACCAAGGGTTTATTAACAAGGAACAGTTTTCATGTGGCCCTTTAAATAGGTTTGTTTCTAGTACATCAACACTTGATTCATTACTGAGGATAGAATAAGGGATTCCAAAAATTCTAAGGCGATAATTTTAAGATATTTAGTTTTTATATATGCAGCATTTTCATATATAAGCCTACCCTCCAAAAATATCAGTAAAATGAACCCTCTCACCCCAATCTACCGCATCTCACAATTTCTTTCCTCCTTCCTTTCCTCCTTCCTTGCTTTCTTCCTTCCTTCCTTCCTTTTCCTTCCTTCCTCCCTTCCTTTCTTTTCCTTCCTTCCTTCCTTTTCCTTCCTTCCTTCCTTCCTTCCTTCCTTCCTTCCTTCCTTCCTTCCTTCCTTCCTTCCTTCCTTCCTTCCTTCCTTCCTTCCTTCCTTCCTTCCTTCCTTCCTTCCTCCCTCCCTTCCTCCCTCCCTCCCTCCCTCCCTCCCTCCCCTCCCTCCCTCCCTCCCTCCCTCCCTCCCTCCCTCTCTCCCTCCTTTCCTCCCTCCCTTCCTTCCTTCTTTCCTCCCTTCCTCCCTTACTTTTCCTTGTTTCACTTTTTCTTTTTTTTCCAGGTGGTGTTTGGACCACATCTGGCTGTGCTCAGGGCTTGCTACTGGTTTTGTGTCAGGAACACTCCTGGCAGGATTTAGGGGATTTTATGTAGTGCTGAAGATCAAGCCTGGGTCAGCAGCATGCAAGGTAAGCACCTTACTCATAGTACTGTCTCTTGGGCTCTTAATTCTATTACTTAATGTTATTACTTTTATTTAGCAGTCTTGTAGATTGGGGGGGCTATAAAGTAAAAATAAAAACATTTGTATCCTGCTTATTTAACTATAAATAGGCATAATATTTACATTGTTTAGACTTTCTCCAAAATTTTTTATCTTGGAGATTTATTTATATTTGATACATGGAGTACTTTATACTTAGCTTTCTTGATGGCTACATAATAGTCCTTGTATAGATGTACTTCTGTTTATCAAACTGTAGTTTTAATTTGTTTGAATTTTGTGCAACTAGAAGAATCCTGAAATTGATAACATTTTACTTCTTATTGTATGAGTGATAGATCCATCAGGGCGTCGGAGGGCAGTCATCTTGGTCTTATTGGCGAAGGACAGGCGGGCGGTGCAAATGCTTTTCCCGGCTTCTGCTGCATAATCTAGTATTTCTGCTCTTCTGTCTTTGAGGTCTTTTATCACTTCTCTGCACCATTTTGCAAGCTTGGACGTTAGCATTTGGTTGCCTGAGGCTCACGCCTTCAGCGTTGGCAAATGAGCTCGAGAGTTTCTGAAGACAGGCATCCTTTTGTGTCTTTCTCTCTCTTGGCATTCTTCACATAATCATGGAGGTGCTGAACCAGTCAGTTGTATTCTTCATCGATGCTGTTAATGATGGTATCTTCCTATGTTGCTGCAATCGTGCCAAAGAGTTCCCAGTTGGTGGTCGTTCTGGGAGTTCTCTTCTTAAACTTTGCAGTCTTTTCTTCCCATTTCGTGAAGTAGAATTTTGCATGAAGGAGACAGTGGTCTGATCCTGTTTGAATTTGGGGACGACAGCAACATCGGTCAGAGAAAACCATCGATTGAAGATGATGTGGTCAATTTCATTGTGGAACTGTCCACAAGGTGATTCCCATGTCCAACGATTTGCTTCAGCCTTCTGGAACTGTGAGTTCCCATGAATGGTCTTGGTGGACATGATAAACTCAGATAGTCTCTCACCCTGTTCGTTCCGTTCTAGGCCATGGATCCTGATGTGAAGTTCTTCAGCTGATCTTTTCGGTCCTATATTGGCATTAAAATCACTGGCTATGACTCTCACCTCTTTTATTCAATAGTACTGGAAGTACTTGCCATAGCAATCAGAGAAGAAAAGGACATCAAGGGCATCCAGATAGGCAAGGAAGAAGTCAAGCTATCATTATTTGCAGATGACATGATATTATACCTAGAGAACCCTAAACACTCTACCAAAAACTCCTAGAAACAATAGACACATATAGTAGAGTGGCAGGATACAAAATCAATACCCAAAAAGTCGGTGGCTTTCCTATATATAAATTATGAAAGAGAAGAAAGGGATATTAAGGAAACAATTCCATTCACAATTGTGCCACAGAAAATCAAATACCTAGGAATCAACTTACCCAAGTGTGTAAAGGACCTGTACAAAGAAAACTACAAGACACTACTCCAAGAGATAAAAGAGGACACAAGGAAATGGAAACATATTCCCTGCTCATGGATGGGAAGAATCAACATTGTCAAAATGGTAATACTCCCTAGAGTTCTGTACAGATTCAATGCAGTCCCTATAAGGATACCCATGACATTCTTCAAAGAAATTGACCAAACACTCCTGAAATTTGTATGGAACAATAAACCCCCAAGGATAGCTAAAGCAATCCTCAGGAAAAAGTAGATAGGAGGCATAACCTTTCCCAACTTCAAACTGTACTACAAGGCAGTAGTAATTAAAACAGCATGGTATTGGAATAAAAACAGACCTGTGGACCTATGGAATAGAATTGAGTATCCTGACACCCAACCTCAAACACATGATCATTTAATCTTTGATAAAGGTGCAAAGAGTCTAAAATGGAGTAAGGAAAGCCTCTTCAACAAGTGGTACTGGGAAAACTGGGCAGCGACATGTAAAAAAATGAATTTGGACCTGTGTCTAACATCATGCACAAGAATCAGATCAAAATGGATTAAAGATCTCAATATCAGACTTGAATCCATAAAGTGCATTGCAGAAAATATAGGAAAAACCCTCCACGACATTGAAGCTAAAGGCATCTTCAAAGGTGAAACATCACTAACAAAGCAACTAGAAGAAAAGATAAACATATGGGACTACATGAAACTATAAAGCTTCTGCACCTCAAAAGAAACAGTGACTAAGATACAAAAGCAGTCCACAGAATGGGAAAGAATATTCACCCAATACCCATCTGAAAAGGGGTTAATATCCAGGATATATCAGGCACTGGTAGAACTTTACAAGAAGAAAACAAACAACCCTATCAAAAAATTGGGAGAAGAAATGAACAGAAACTTCAGCAAGGAAGAAATTTGAATGGCCAAAAAACATATGAAAAAAATGCTCATCATCACTAATCATCAGAGAGATGCAAATCAAAACAACAATGAGATACGACTTTACACCACAGAGACTGGCACATATTCAAAAGAGCAAGAACAACAAGTGCTGACATGGATGTGGGGAAAAGGGGACACTCATCCATTGGTGGGAATGCTGGCTGGTACAGCCTTTCTGGAAAACAATATGGACATTCCTCCAAAGACTAGAAATTGAACTCCCATTTGACCCAGCTATACCACTCCTGGGAATCTACTCTGGGAAACCAAAAATTCGCAGCGGAAACACCATCCCTACTTTTATGTTCATAGCAGCATTATTCACAATAGCCAGAATATGGAAGCAACCAGAGTGCCCGAAAATTGATGACTGGATAAAGAAGCTTTGGTACATCTGCACAATGGAATACTATGCAGCTGTCAGGAAAAATGAAGTTATTAAATTTGCCTATAAATGGATGGACATGGAGAAGATTATGTTGAGCGAAATTAGCCAGAAGGAGAGAGACAGATACAGAATGACTGCATTTATCTGCATAACATAAATATATATGTACATATTATGATACCAATATCCAAGGTCAAGTGAAACATATATCAGGAGGTTTTGTCAAAGGTGGAAATTATCACAAACGTGTGGGATTCAGAGGCTAGATAAGACAGAAAATGGAACAGTGTGCTTACAATTGTCGAGGGTACTAATGCCAACCCTGAACTGAGCATTAAATAGAGGCAAAAAAATACACATGACAACCCTTTAATGTATGTTCTGTAATCCATAGTCTGGAGGGGAAGGAAAAGAGAAAGAGAGAGAAATGGAAAGAAATAAAGAACCTGCCATGGAGGAGGACTGGAGAGGGGAGAGGGAACCAGGGACGTTGGTGGTGGGAGATGGGCACTGGTGGCGGGATGGGTGTTGGAACATTGTATGACCAAAACCCAAATATGAAATTTTTAATTGTATCTTTTAATCATAAAAATAAAAAAATTAAAAAAAAATCACTGGCTATGATCTTGTAGTAGGAGTGATCTTTTTTTTATAGAACTCCTCCAGTTCCATGTAGAATTTCTCAATTTCATCTTCCTTGTATTTGGATGTTGGTGCGTAGACAAACGCCCTGATGGATCTTGATAGATCTTCCAGAAAGGCATTGGAGAAGTTTATCCATGACTTCTACTCAGATCTCTTTGATAGCCATGTACACCTGCCCACATACCAAATTCCACAGGATGGATATGTCATTCCCAACGTTCTCCCTTCTGAAATCCGACATGCCATTTTGTCAGTAAAGAAGGGAACAGCACCAGGCCCAGACAAAGTCAGACCCAAACACCTGAAGAATCTGCCGTCTGTACTCATCAATACACTAGCTCGGCTCTTCACACGCTACCTGTCCGAATGCAAGGTACCCTCCCAATGGAAAACTAGCAGGACAGTTCTATTGTTCAAGAAGGGAGACATTCACGACATTGGCAACTATCGCCCCATCTGCCTGTTGTCTGTCATCTACAAGCTGTTTACACGAGTCATCCTGAACAGGATTGGCAGAACACTACATGAAGGACAACCATGTGAGCAAGCAGGCTTCCAGAAAGGATTCAGCACAATCGACCATATCCACACAGTAACTAAGCTCATTGAGGTTTGTAGGGAGTACAAGATGCCGCTCTGTCTCACGTTCATTGATTTACAGAAAGCCTTTGATTCTGTGGAGACTGAAGCAGTCATCGAAGCCCTAACCAAACAGGGTGTTCAAACCCAATACATCAAGATCCTTCATGAACTGTATTATGGATTCACCACCAGGATCTCACCATTCTACAAGGAAGTGATCATTGATGTCAAAAGAGGGGTTCGACAGGGTAATACCATTTCACCAAAACTCTTCAGCGCCACCCTCGAGAACATCATGCAACAATTAGAATGGGAAGGAATGGGAGTGAAGATAGATGGTCGGCAACTATACCACCTCCGCTTTGCTGATGACATCGTTCTAACAACACCAAACATTAGCCAAGCAGCACAAATGCTGGCTGACTTCGGCCGAGGATGTGGAAAGATAGGTCTACAGATGAATCTAAAGAAAACTATGTTCATGAAGAATGAACTAGTTCCTGAGGCCCCATTCACTCTCAATGGAACAGACATCTCTGAATGCAGCAGTTATGTGTACCTAGGTCAAGAAGTCAACATGATGAATGACCTAAAACCTGAGCTGTGCAGGAGGAAGAGAGCGGCATGGAATGCCTTCAAAGGCATAGAAGAAATAGCTAAAAGAACAAAGAACCTTCGGCTCCGGGCACATCTCTTTGACTCCACCGTTCTCCCTGTGTTAACATACACCTCAGAGACCTGGGCCCTATGAAAGCAGGATGAGAATGCTATTCGGGTCTCCCAGAGAGGAATCAAAAGAGCTAAGCTTGGAATATCACGCCTCATTCAAGTGAGAGAAGGAATCTGGAGCTCTGACCTCTGTCGCTATTCCAGAATCAGGCACGCTATCTCGTTTGCCAAGGCATCGAAAATCAGATGGGCTGGACATGTAATGCGATTTGGAGATGACCACTGGACTAGAGCTGTTACCGACTGGATCCCACGGGATTTCAAGGGATCACGTGGCTGCCCTACATACAAGATGGTCAGACTTCTTTGTCAAGACCCTGAAGGAACGGTTTGAGGCTCTTCATATTCCTGAATCAACCAGATGCCATTGGGCTACATTGGCACGTAATTGGGTCCAATGGAAATGTTACTGGCGCCTGCTCGAGCAAATCAATTAATAACGGGATTCAAGTGATCAAGTGATTGTATCAATGCTATTATGCCTATGGCCTATTTCACCAAAGGTAAACTTTCCTGGAGCCTGGAGCATATGCATTTGTTAGGGTGATAGTATTTGTTTTGCTTCAGATAAGAAAGTTCTTCAGAATCCCAGAAACTCTGCTAGGCTAGAGGGAATTCTACCACTTAGTTGAATCCTTAATATATAAATAACTAAATAAATAAAAGGTCTATGAACTTTTTTTGGTTTTTGGGTCACAGCCAGTGATGCTCAGGGTTACTTCTGGCTCTGTGCTCAGTAATCACTCCTAGCACTACATGGTGGACCATATAGGATGCATGGGATCAAACCCAGGTTGGTTGCATGCAAGGCAAATGCCCTATCTGCTGGGCTATTGCTCTGGCCCCCAGGTCTAGGAACTTTTAAAGCATGTTTTTTTTTTTTGTGTAAGTTGTGCCACTATATTAAAAATTTTTTTTTAAACATTTTATTATACCACCGTGAGATATACAATTACAACGTTGTTCACACTTGGGGGGTTTCGGTCACACAGTGTTCCAGCACCCGCCCTCCACCAGTGCCCCTCAGCCACCACCCATGTCCCCAATTCCCTCCCCCTCCCACATCCTGCCTAAATGGCAGGTTCTTTATCTCCTCTCCTCTCCCTCTCTCTCTCCTCCTTCTCCCACACATTGTGGGTTGCACTACGCACACTTAGAAGCCATCATTTGCATTTTTTGTCTGTCCTTAATGCTCAGTTCTATGTTAGCATCAGAACTTTAGACATTTATTCACTCATGTTCCTTTCTCTATCTAAACCAACCTCTGACTCCCACACGCTTGTGGTAATTTCCACTTTTGGTAAGATCACCTAGTATATTTATAAAGCATGTTTTTTTATGGTCAATGGCCAATTGACCAAGAAACATGAGATCTTTATGTTGGAGCTTGACAAAGTATCTATAGGAAAAACCCTCCATGACATTGAAGCTAAAGGCATCTTCAAAGGTGAAACATCACTAACAAAGCAACTAGAAGAAAAGATAAACATATGGGACTACATGAAACTAAAAAGCTTCTGCACCTCAAAAGAAACAGTGACTAAGATACAAAAGCAGTCCACAGAATGGGAAAGAATATTCACCCAATACCCATCTGATAAGGGGTTAATATCCAGGATATATCAGGCACTGGTAGAACTTTACAAGAAGAAAACAAACAACCCCATCAAAAAATGGGGAGAAGAAATGGGGCTTAAATATATTCTCTTAATGTGTTTCAAATGCGTTATTGAAATTACTAGGATATAAAGTATTTTCATTTTTGACTAATATTCATTTAACTATGCGAAAAGCATAGGAATTGACTGAAATTTCTCTATATGGCTTATCTTTCTATGTGATGCTCAACTTTATGGCATTGCCTTTTTTATAAGTAAAAACCAGTTGATTAATGGCTCTTTCATGTAGTTTAAGGACTGGTACAATAAGAGAGGGTTTAGGTCTCACAGAAGCAGCTCAAAGTTTTTAATACTGGGTGAACTGGAGTCCCTAAGATGCGCGTTCCTTCACATCTGTATGAAAGAGGCGTCACGTATTTTATTGCCCTCCTTCTGGTAGCAATGATTGCAGTATTCAGCAGCCACCACAAGAGGGGACATTTCTCTTGGAAATGTGAAGATTCTGACTGGTTTTCAGAATAAGCAGCAGCAGATGTAGGCTTGGGATGCGACTCTGGCTGGAATAAACATTGAGTGAGAAGGGGAGTGAGAAGGGGAGGGACCATGATAGCACGTTGGACCAGTGTATATTTCAGAGAAAACTGAAATTTTGTCTGGCCATGTGGAGTTAGTATTGCTGAGGACAGGTAAGCCCATATGAAAACAATCACAGGTCTTTGGTGGCCCCTTTGCTGAGTTGGTAGCCAGAATGAAAGCATCAAACATTATAAGCGGAAAGGGTTGAAGGTGTATTTATAACTTCTAGAAGATACCAGATTCTTGGATAAAGCTCAGGAAAACGTGAGATATGCTGCATTTGCCTGTTGCATGGCAGGAATCCGCCTGAAATTTTTGCTGCTTTGCTTAAAAATGCAGTGCACACTGGCAATGGGCCTCTTTGCACAGATGTTACACAAGCCCTTATATTAGGCGTATTATGCGAAAAATATTTTCTTTTGTATTGGCACAGCTGTTCGTCTCTCTAACTAGGAGCGGGTACAGTCCTTGATTGACAGGAAGCTTGTCATTCGTTTGGCTTTATTAGTTTGTTCTAAATAACAGCCTAGGCTGTTCATTTATTGTGTGATACCAAATGGCAAATGGTGCAGCACAAGAGGAATTCTGCTTCCCAAGGTCGGCCTTTATAATAAACCTCCAAATAGCAAACATGACAAAAGCTGAGTCGCTCAATACGATCATCAGATCCTACAAAAAGAATTTCTCCACAGAAGGCATTCTTATTAGACAAGTAATAGAAATACAAAGAAAACTTGTATGACTAATTATTTTTCAGACATTCTGACTGATGGTTATTCTGCTCATCCTCCAGCATCTGAGGTCAAATGAAATTTAGGGATTCTTGGATCTGGTGGGAGAATTCTTATATGTGATAGATAATAGACAGGTGATGATTTATGAATGCCCTATTTCCACATTTGCACAAGCAAACTCAAAGCTTTTTGTTGGCGGTTGGTTGGAATTCTCTTTCCTTCAGCTTGAAGTAAGTCATCATGTTTTTCATTTGTTATTCTGAGAAAGAAACATGGCTGTTATGTGAGAAAAAATAGTAAGCCTCTGCTTGTTGTTTTGGATAGGCATGCAAATGGCTATGTGATCTATCACAGTAAATGCAAACTGCCCTATCTCAGGCTGAAAGGAAGCAATTTACTAGGAACGCTGGTGCCAGATTAAGATTTTCAATGCATTGCAAATGAATTATCATGTCTATAATATTCAAGAAGAAAAGAAAATAGCAAAAATAACGACAACAGCAACAATAAAAGCAAAGCCACAAATGATAAGAAAGGAAATATTGGGCCAAACTTTAATGAAAGGCACAAAATTTACTTCCGAGATGATGAGTGGACCGAGACACTTCCCTGCTTCATTTAAATTTTTTCTTCTCCGTTTTTCATTTTCCTGTGGGCCACGCTTGATGGTACTTGGGACTCATTCCTGCTATACAGACAGGGATCACTCTGCCTCTGCTAGGGAGACTATTTGGGTGCTGAGGATTGAATCCTGACTGACTGTGTGCAAGCAAGCTCTCGACTTGCTGTGTTCTAGCCTTCATTCTACTTCGCTTTTATTTTAAAACATTGAGATAACATTCTTGCTTATATTTCTAAAATAACAGATCTTTCAGGCTTGTAAGGAATTGTCATCTGCTTTGGGGACCGTTTTGATTTCTTTTAACTTAGAGATGAATAGTACTCAGAGTGGATCAAGTGCTGTTATGTGTATTCTGTAAAACCAAAGTTGGAGGGAAACATTTTGATATAGTGATTTTGCATATAAAGAGAAAATGTGTTTTTAAAAAAATGCATTAAAAGGGCTATTTCTAAGGGAACACTATTACATAGAACTTAAGCAATACACTACAGTTCATAATAAGAGGGATGGAGGGACAGAAGATGTGCTCTGTAGGGGGAAAACATCTGGTTTTGTCTTCCAATTCAGAATCCTTGAAATTTGAGCTGTAACTTCTCTTTTGCCCTTCAGATCCACTTTGATTTTTAGAGCAGGGCAAGGAGAAAAAGATAAGAATTGCAAGTGAAAAGCAGAACTTATTAGGGAACAGAGAGAGCGGGTGAGAGAAAGATACTCTGGGAATGGTCTTTTCATTTCAATCCTATTTTGGCTATTACTTTGACCACATCTGTTCGTGATGCTATTCGATTAGCAAAGGGGCAGAGCCCGGACATTTGTGGTGAAAGCCCACCTGGGACCAGCGTGTGAGAGTAGGGCAAGTGTACAGTGCTTGGTCAACAGGTGCTTTCTCTCATTAGCTCTGCCTTCACCTGCAGTCAGGGCTGGTAAGACCTGAGATTCCAAGTCTAGAGGAAAATGGAACATCTGGGCTGTCATTTGTTTTTCTTATCTTGCTCCTACATTTCAAAGTGACCCTTTGTTTCAGTTCCCTTGAAATGAAAACAAATTTTAGTTTGGGCTTGTTTCTTTGGTTATTTGCATTTCACAGGAAAGTGAGTCTTTTTTTTTTTTCTTTACAGAGAACTCAAGCTCTTTAGAAATTCTCAAGTCCCCTTGCCAGGAAGGGGGATAAGCCATGTGTAATGTGATATTCTCTTTTCAAGAAACTTTGGAGGAAAGGGATGATGGGTATTTCCTTTCCAAGCACATAACTCGCTGTTGGATCACCGGAGACGTAAATTATTTCTTTTTTCTAGACAGGAAATTAAGGGGAAAGAAGGAAATGTAGACAGGATAATGTCAGACTTACTAATTTTGGGGGTGGGGAGATAATTCTTTTGGATATATATGAAGAATGCTGAAGTCCCATCTGGAAATGGAATAGATTCTAGGTAATTTAAATAGTATCTTTCTATTTCGGAGTTCCAAGACCTGAAAGGGAGCTATGTCCAACATATGTTCAACATAGAGGTATCCGTGTGAGAATTCTTACAAAAAATGTTAGGTTCTGTCCTCAGGAGTCAGAGCAGCTGTCTTTATCCTTTCAGTTCCCTGTGATAGAGACTGGGATGCACCAGACGTTCAGAGTCAGACCCTAGAATTGATAGCTGCTGTAGTGAAGCGTCTGTGTTAAGAGTACCCCACTTTCAATGTCTTTCCCCCAAATTTATTTCCCATATTTATTCTTGTAATTGCTTTGCATCCATGAGACAGTTTTCCATACTCTTCTACTGGCTATATTTTAGATGTCTTGGGATACTAGCAGGATGCCAGTTTTAGCCATTTCTTATTTAGTGTATTTCTGGAAATTTTGACTTTTCATAAAGTTTTCATAAATTTTCTAAGGATGGTAAGGGTGTTTTTCCATAAATATGTAAGTTTTAGGGCTACCCTTGGTGGTTGCCAGGGCTTACTCCTGGCTCTGTGCTCAGTAACCAGTCTTGGTAGTTCTCAGGGGACCATTTGAGATGTCATAAATTGAACCTAGGTCAGCTGCATGCAAGGCAAGCATCTTACCCACTGTATTATCTCTCTGGACCCAAGATCTAGTTGTTATGGGGTAACTGTAGCCAGTCTCAGAATTGTTCTCTCTAGGGAGAGACTCATAAAGGGGTGAAGATGTTTCCAACATTATAGAGACTAACCTTGGAGTACCAAGATTGTTCCTTTAATATGGTAATAATTCCAGGATGAATTTAAACTAACAAAGCTTTCAAGGGTCACTTCCTCTAACAAATACCTATGAAGAGAGTAGGATTATTCAGTGGACAATCACTGTTTCCTAACCTCTGTCTTCTCTGATGTCAGGCCACTCAAACCCATATTCTTTTAAACTTAATCAACTCCAAGAAAACTATCCCAAGTCCAGATTTATTTTTGCTTTTTTTTTTTTGGGTCATACCCGGCAATGCTCAGGGGCTACTCCTAGCTCTGCACTCAGGAATTACTCCTGGCGGTGCTCAGGGGACCATATGGGATGCCGGGGATCGAACCCAGGCTGGCACAGGCCGGCTGTATGCAAGGCAAACACCCTACCCGCTGGGCTATCACTCCGGCCCAAGTCCAGCTTTTTTGATCTATGCTAAGTCCTGGGACACTCTTAGTCTTGTTTACTCTGTCCCTTTGTCTACGTTGAGCAAGGTTAGCAGTTGGCTTCTCTAAAACATACTCTATTTCTTTTGCTATAGTACAGGCACACATTGCTCAATATTAGAAAGGCATTTAAAATTCAAAACCTAGAAACTGATGAATGAGGCTCTGCTCATTGTTCTAGCTGGGAACAATGCCCATAACCTGGCCAGGTTCAAGGCATTTGCTAATGCCTTGATGAGAGAGGTGGACATCTAAATGGAGACAGGGTGGGTGATGATAGTTCATGCTAGTATTGGGTAACTGGAACGTGAGTTCCAACAGCTTCAGGGGGCAATTCTTGGGAGTTTGGTTGCTTTTCTACAACTTATGGCAATAAGGGTTTCTTTCCTGTCATCTAGTATTGTCTGACTTATCCTGCAGGCTTAAAAGAGTCACTAGGACAAATATAGCTCCTCGGAAGAAGGAATCCTAGAGTTAAGTTCTTTGTTTCTATGTATAGGGGATCAAGTCAACTTTTGAGTACTTCGAATTTCTGCAAGGCTGATTCTGTGAGGAGAATGCATTGAACATTAATAAGGATAATTATTAAACTCTCACTATGACCCAGGAACTAGGGTATTTTTTATATTGGCAACTTCATTATCCAGTTTGGTAACATTTCACTAGGAAGTGCTACTATTGCTATTTTTCCTATTAAAGAAATCGAGATGAAATGAAGTAAAACAACTCACTCAAGATTGCAGAGCAAAATGAGCATGTAGCAGGTCTGCTGCTTCCCGTGACTCCTAACAGGAGGAGACAGTCTGTAATGGGGTTTTACATCACAAGGGGGCTTTCCATACACACACACACATTAGCAATACACAATGACCCTCAACTGGTGAAATTTTTAGGGAATTTCAAGCATTTAATTTTGAAAAAATTAGCACTCTCCAGAAGTTTCCTTTTACTGTATAAAGCAAGTAATAACTTGTAATTTTTGCATGTATGATTTCTTGCAGTATTTTCAAGAATTTTTCTTCTCTTAATTACTTCCTGTTCTTTTATTTGAGTTGTTTTATTCTTCATGTCCTCATAGTACCATTTTAATTAAGCTTTTCAAATGTGATAATACCTTTTCATAAATTTCCAGGAACACGCTTTTCTTTCCCCACTATGCTATTTTATTCTAGAAACAGAGAAAACACAATTTGGATTTAATCTTGTATTTAAGCAGAGCCTTTGAAATACTGAAAAGAAAAAAGCGGCAAGTCTGAAATAAAACCACCACGAACTCCTCCCCTCCTCTTCCTCAGCGTCCATCACTCCCTGGTCTTGCCTGCAAGAGTAATGCAGGCTCCCTTCTGCTGTAGACCCTAATTGCATCAAATCCATTAATGATCCATTTGTTTCTTCTCCTCCTGCTTCTTCAAAAGGAAATGCATTATTCATTGACAACCTTTCTCCTCTCTCCTTTTGTGTTTTATCAATATCATGATTTTGTGTTGTTGCACAGAGCGTGATATTGCCTCTCTGGATGGCTCTGATGGAAAAGGACTCTATTGTCATCAGACATTAATAAGGTTAAGACCTCATCTGTGTGGCAGCTTTCCGTTTCTCTTGTAACTGCAACTGTCCTTAGTGGGTCTGTGCGGACCCACTTCAACAAAAACAGCTAACTGAACTTCTGTTTATGCAGGACTCTTCTAGTTCGTGCTTGTTTACCTAACACATTTCCTATCAGGTGGTAAAGCCCATTGGGTTAAGGATTCCTAAACACACCTTTTCTTCAAGTTATCTTTGATTGCTGGTACAGCAAAGTTGAGTTGACGACTTTATTTTCTGTTGGTTCTGACCATTCTGTAGCTGCTTTACGGTCAGGGTCCTTGAGAAAGGGAGGAGAAGGAACTCGGTGTCTTTTTTTTTTGAGGGGAGGAATTTTTTGGTCCACACCTGGCACTGTTCAGGGCTTATTCCTGCCTCTGCATTCAGGAATCAATTTTGGTGGGCTCAGGGAACCAACTAGGATGGCAAGGACCGAACCCAGTTCAGCTATGAGCAAGGAAAGCACCCTACCCATTGTACTATCTATTACTTGGTTCCAGTGTCTTTTTTCTTCTTTTGGTACCAATAAAACACTATTCTAAATAGTTGATCACTTCTATAGACCCTCCTGTGGTTTTGAAAATGTGAGGAAGTGGAAGTTAAAATGCCAGTTATATGTGTTCAACTGCTTTGCTTGCTTCATTTCATTATCTCAGCAAGGATTTATAGAGCAAGGCTCTAATGATACTGAGATATTTGTGAGTATGTGTGAGGGGCTAGGTACAGTCCTTACCATTGCATAATATGAATTCTTTCCCTTTCCACAACAGGCCTATCGGTTAGAACTATTATTTGTCCGTGTATAGATGGGCATGTGGCGCTCAGGAGAGACTCCATCATTGAATTGCTGGCTTCCCATTTGCAGTACAGGGAACACCCTGGCTTCAGACCCCAAGCTCTGTTCTTCACCACTGAATTGTTTCTCACACTTCTTGTGAGAGGGACTCAGCTTCTAATCACCTTTGACTTCTGTTTTTATTTAAAAAGAACAAAAACAGTCCTGTATCACACTGATCTGTCCTTTCCACCTATCTCACAGTCCAGCAGACTGTTCCCTCTTCTTGTGTGAAAAGGGAGCAGACAGAACCCTGGGCTCTCTCAGCTTATTAGGGATGGGTCACGGCCAC
This sequence comes from Cryptotis parvus, assembly GCA_021461705.1. Classification (NCBI taxonomy): domain Eukaryota; kingdom Metazoa; phylum Chordata; class Mammalia; order Eulipotyphla; family Soricidae; genus Cryptotis; species Cryptotis parvus. The sequence goes on from JAJIBD010008104.1 coordinate 89,295, forward strand.
TGTTGCTCAGGGCTTATGCCTGCCTATGTGCTAGTGACTGCTTCTGGCAGGCTTGGGACTCCATATTGGGTGCTAGGGATTGACTATGTAAGGCAAGAGTCTTTCTCGTTGTACTCTCTTTCCAGCCCCAATTGTTCTCTAAATTATTGACTGTTCAAGAGTTAGGACAGGTTCCAACTGTTTCCAGGACTTCCTAGCAATTATAGTGTCACAATATTAACACTAAATACACAATAATTGAAATAATAAACTTTTTATAAAAAGAAAAACTCCCCAACAGATACCCTAAATATATTTTTCCCTTGTGAGTCTAGTTAAAGGTTTGTCTCAGATGTTTATTCTTTTGCAGAACCAGCTCTTAGTTTCATTGCCTCTCTGCGCTGCTTTCTTGATTTCTGGTCAGCTTCTACTATGGATTTTTTTTCTGTTATTTTTGGGATTCATTTGTTGTTCTTTCTCCACGTATTAGGATATGCATTTAGTTTATTGTAGAATTATGCTCCTTTCCAAATGTAGGCTTATATTGTTATGAATTTACCATTAGTACAGCTCTAGCTGTGTCTCAGAGATTCTGGTAATTTGCATCATTGTTCTTTTTAGTTTTGAGGACGTTTTTATGAAATAAGACTTTTAAACACAAATACAAGGCCTACCTTGATTGTTCATTTTGAAAATTATAATATCTGATATTTATGACCTTTATTTTATATTTTTTTATTTTTACAATTACAAAGATATACAATTAAAAAGTTCATATTTGTGTTTTGGTCATACAGTGTTCCAGCACCCATCCCTCCACCAGTGCCCATCTCCCACCACCAACGTCCCCGGTTCCCTCCCCCTCCCCCAGCCCTCCTCCATGGCAGGTTCTTTATTTATTTTCCTCTCTCTCTCTTTCTCTTTTCCTCCCCTTCCAGACTATGGATTACAGAACATACATTAAAGGGTTGTCATGTGTAAGACCTTTCTATAAGATTGTTTTCTTCCTTGCATTCTGTCTTCTTCAGCATTTGGACTTTCAGAACTTATTTGATCAAATTATTTTATCTTGGTTTTGGTGTTATGGATTTGCTTCCCTGTTTTCTACTGGTCATTAACTAAGGAATTTCCTTAAGCCTTGGAATGTTCCCTCTCTGTTTACAAAGTTACACATTTTTGTGGTTTCAGCTATTTAACCTATGCAATGATATTTACACTTATATTCCAGTCATGCACTTTCTTTTCATCTTTACTTTATGTCTGGCCAGTTCTTGAAACTTAACACTTATGATTTTAGCATTTTTTTCTGTTAAACCTGTTTTTTCTAACTTTTCAAATTCTTCAATGGCATCCCTACTTCAGACACCATGTTTCAATCTAAAACGCATTTCTGATGCCTCCTATATAGCCCATCTCACATATCCAATAATTCATTACATCCTATTGAGTTTTTCCTTGAATTGCTCTCTATTTTTCTGTTCACAGGGCTGCCTTCCTAATCAAGACCTTATTTAGCTGTTGGCTCTATTACTGCAATAATCTTTGAGCATCCAATCTCCTCTGCCATCTAATATATCCTTCACACCACTGCCAGAGCAATCTTCTCAGAGCAACTCTGATTTTGTCTGATTATTTTGTCTGATTATTCCTTATTCAAAATATATCTAATGATAGCTCCAGGCCAATTTAATAAGGTCCATATCATTTGCTTGAACAGTCAAGGACCTTATAGAACAATCTTTTTTAGCTCTAAATGTTCTTATGCACGTACTCAAACTTTCTTACTGTTTCTTTCTCCTTGAACTTTATACTTTTTATCATTCACAGTTAGGAATATGTATGTATATATCCTTCCTTCTGCTTGCATTGCCCCTCAATAAATTTCTCTCTCCACTTCTTGTTCTACTTATTAAAGCTTTATTTTCAATATCCTATTCAATTGCCATCTGCTCCCATGAAATAACTTGATGACTTCAGCCAGGAATGATTTCTTTGGCTCTCTTGCTTCTATAGCTTTCTCTCTGGGTCTCTTTGAGACACTGTGAGATCACGTGTCTTTCATATTATGAGTATGAATACCTATTTAGTTATCCTTCATCTTCTTTAAAATATTTTGCTTAAACATGATTCATTAATATTTGCTCACTATAGGAAGACTGTAGATTTCCTTTTTCTACTCCTTTTGTCAGTGTATGACATTGAATTCTCCATCTAAGAACTTTAGCAGGAACAAAAGAAAACAAAAATGTATTTAAAATGAAAAACTATATATGAAGCTATGTGGAGATTTTTTCTCCAAATCATTCTTGATTATAACAGAGCAGAGAGAATAAAGGCTGGAAGAGAAGAGAATGAAATTTTGATCTTGACCTCAGTGATGATCTTTCGGTAATGAGAACAATTATTTTCTATTCTTTGTTATCCTATAGTGGATCAGAGTCACTCTACTATTTCAAAAGAAGTTTACTCACATAGACTTCCCCTACTTTCTGAAAGTAGAACATTTCCACTTGGAATTAGGTTTAGACGTTCGTATAGTTGTTATTTATGTCATCTAATTTTTGTTATTGTGTCTTTTCATGTTAATTAGTGGCAGTAGCATTTCAAGAAATCTGTGACAGCAAATTAACTTGATCTGTTATAGCATTCAGAGTGCATGACAGTCATTCCTGGTGTTGTGCTCTCTTTCCTCTGAATTTCCATGGTTCTCCTCTGCATTCCTCCACTGATTCACCCCTACTATAATTGGATGGTAACTGAGAGCTTTTGTTCTATTTTAATGCTCTTGAAAATGAGAACAGTACCTTGTAAAATAGGAGAATGAGTATTGTTTTGTTGGGAAAAAAAGATGTGAATGAATTACGTTGAGAATATCGAATTTGTTCTGGATTATCCTGTTGACACCAAGTATAATCATATATATCTGCATAAGGCAGATAGAGAATATAGACTTGGAAGAGAAATCACTGCAGAGATAGAGACCGAGATCGGAGCACTAAGGACTGCCACTGGCCATTAAAAGCTAAGACACAGCTTTAGAAAGAATTCTATTGTGAAATTCCTGGAGGAATTATGTACTGGAACATTGATTTTTAGAATTCTGGTTTCCAAAATTGGAAAATAATTTGATTTTTTATTTTTTTGGTGGGGGAATCACACCCAGTGATGATGAGTGTTTACTCCTGCTCTGCACTCAGGAGTTGCTCCTGGTGGTACTTGAGGGATCATATGGGATGCTGGAGACCAAACTCACATGGACTTTGTTCAAAGCAAATGCCCTAAGCTATGAGAATAGTTTCCTATTTTAAGACACATTTGTAATATTTCATATGGCTGCTCCAGGAAGCGAGTGTTAATGCCTCATCTTGTCATACCTTGCTATATCAGTGTTTAATATTTGCACCCATTGTTTTTAATGAGCTACCTGGGGAGTTTCTAACAATATCTTGCAGTTAAATATCAGGTATTGTTTAATGTCTTCAGGTTAAAAGAAAAAGTTGAGATTTAATTTCTGCCTTCAAGAAATTTAGAATCTCTAGGGTGGAATGGAAATTTAAGTGAGCAAAAGCCTAAGAATGACTTTGTGGAGAGAGTGACATTTAAGCTGAGTTCTAAGTTTTTATCTAGATTAGAAGGTTAAGACAACTTTAGGCAAAGAAGATAATGTGAATTAGGTCAAATCAGGTCTTAGGATTCATGTTGATGTGTGAGAAACGACAAAATTGTGCAAAGTTTGGGGTTAGGGATTGTTCTAAAACTATAAAGCTAGGGAGAAGTCAGAGCAGAGATTTTGTATGCATGATATAAATAGTAGAGGCCAGTGTGGTTTTTATTCTCTTCCTCACTCACCCAGAAGCCAGTGAGTTTTAATTTCCTTATTAGATCACTCATTCATAGTGGGTGGAGGCCTTTTTTTTTTCACAATAGCTGTTGTTCCATGAATGACTTTGCATTGAAATGGGCACAGTTTATAATAGAAATCCTTAGTGTGGATATGAAAAATTATGCATTCTTACTGCATGGATGTCTGAATCTGTTGGTTACCATCCGTGACAGTGTGATAAGGATAAATAAAATGTATAGTATGTGTTTTAATGCAGTTCTGTATTATTCATATTGTATAACTTTCTACTCTTCAGATTGCTTTTATGAAATTTGTAATTCCATTGTTCAGGGTGCTCACTAAAAACTAATCAATAAGTCTGCAAAGAAATAGAGGCCCAGATTTGATCCCTGGCACTGTCTCTCTCTCTCTCTCTCTTTTCTTTTTGCTTTTTTGGGGTCACACCTGGCAATGCTCAGGGGTTACTTCTGGCTCTTTGCTCAGGAATTACTCCTGGTGGTGCTTGGGGACCGTATGGGATGCCGGGATCAAACCCGGTCGGTCAAGTGCAAGGCAAATGCTGTACCTGCTGTGCTGTCACCCCGACCCACTGTATCTCTCTTGAGGTAGCCCCTGAGCACTGCGTTGTGTGATTACCAAACCAAACCAAAGCCTTAGTTGGAATCACCAGCACATCTGGTCTCCTTGAGACTGCTAGGAGACATTCCTGAGCACAAGGCCAGGGAAAGCCCCTGAGAATTGCTGGGTGTGGCCACCAAATCAAAGCACACAAACAAATATAAACCAGTCTATCAAGACAAAAACTTCCTGTTTTCTTTGCCATGAAGATTGAGATTTTTACCTGAGAGGAAGGGAGGCATCATAGTTTATCTTACCTATCTATTACGGTGGATCTTGGAGAGCTCATTTAGGTGAGAACAAAGTATGGCTTTCACTCAAGTAGAGCAACTGACTCATGGAATTCTCATGACTTCTATGCTTTCAGCACAAAATTTCTTAGAATCAGATGGAGCAGAAATGGAGGCAGCAGGTGAGAACTGTCCTGGCAAGGAACGCCAACTTATATTCATAAATGCAATGAATTGCTTCCTGTTGCTGGATCAAATCTGTTAGGGCTCTGCAATATGATCTGTGATTCAAGCTGAAATCAACCATTCTGAAAGGAAAAGTGCTCGCCAATACTCTAAAGCAGCAGATTAGATAATATTCTTCATGGATAAATCTTTAAGTGAACACTCTAAGGTGACATAAGCTCCCAGGAAATGATTACTCATCATCCATTGTTTTGTGGTTTGCTGGACACAAAAAGGAAACCATTTCAGTTTATGAAGACCACAGAGTTTTGTTGAAAAACTAATTTAGTGATAAGATACCAGATAAAAGTGTATAATTATGAGGCAGGATCTGACAGCTGGAAACCTGTAAGTTAAAGTCCTGTTGGGCAACCAGGTTAAAAGTGGAAGAGCTGGGACTTGGGTCTAAAGGACTTGGAGAACCAGGTGTAGACTGATGTGACGGGAGAAATAGCTGAAATGGCCATGTGGGGTTAACAAATGAAGATATTTGTATATTGGAAAGAAACCAGGTTCACTGGAGGGAAGTAGTCATGATTCAGGACAATGAGATGCTTGGAGTTCATAAACGAGACCCAGGTTCCTAAAGACCTTTAAGTAGTTTTGATACAGCAGGAGCTAAGGTGGAGTGAGCCAGGTTACCTTAACCAATCATCACACCCATGGACCAGGTAGCCAATCCGAATGTATAAGGGGGTGCCTGGAGGGTGGGTTTTGCAACTGATAAAAGAGAGCCCCAGGCTTTCCCTTGCTCTCTTGGCTCTTGGCTCTTGCCCTCGCTCTTTCTCTCTGAGCACATGCTCTCTGGACTCACTCCCGGATCATGTAGGGCAGCATGCCCAGGGACAGGGCCCTGTACAGGTGAGCTAGGCAAGGGCAGGTACAGGCTTGGAGGCCCAGGTTACCAGCAGGGTTTGGACCCCCCAGAAGAGCTCAGGTTCGGGCAGGGCTTGGATGCCCAGGTAGTGGCAAGGTACTGAGCAAAGGAGTCTCATCCACGTGCACAGGGATGTGACCAGAGAGTAAGGAAAGCAGAGACAGGACAACAGGAGCCACTGGCATACAGTTGGGAGGCCTAGCGGTGGGTACGGATCACAGGGATCTCACCCATGTGCATGTGGCTTTGGCCAGAGACTAGGAAAGTGTCCATGGGACAGAGAGAGCAGTGCAGGGACAGGACCTGGCCGTTGTTCACAGGATTCGAGTAGATGGCATGGGACAGGACAGGGAAGTCATTCACAAAATCGGGCAGTGTCAGGGACAGGACCAGGATATCATTCATGGGTACCATTGAGGCCTAGACATCTGGGGAGGGACCTGGAACCATCTATACAATAAACTAATTTTCCTTCTTCCGAGTTTTATATGCAAATCTTTCATACAGTTCTCTGGAACCCACAAGCACAAGAAAAGTCCACTTTTGGGCTAACAGTTTTAAGATTAATGATCACAAATATAGCAGTTTTAAATAATAAACTGTCATTTCTGTAGGTTCTCTGGGTGAGAAGTCCAGTGGGTTAGGGGCCTTTTTCTGCCTCAAGTTTGTTTAGTGAAGGTTGAGGGACACTGGTGTCCGGGGAAGAATCCAGTTTGTGACACAATGACTTCCATGTGGCTGTAGGATTCAGGGCTCTGTTGCTTTGCTGGCTTTTGGAGGTTTGCTCTCAGCATTTAGAGACCAAATATAATCTTTGCTATTCTCTCTTTCATCCATTTCAAAGCCAACATACAGTGGTTTTTCTCACTGCATGAATCATTCCTATACATTTCCTCTTCAATCATATCTCTCTGATTCCTCTCCTTTCTCATTTACTTTTTAAAAATTCAGGGTCACACCAGCAGTGCTTGGATGGAGGGGTGGGAATTGAGACCACTCCAGACCAGCAGGTGTGTCTGCTGGTGGAGTGTATAGGGGTGACTAGGGCCATATGAAGTGATGCTTGGGGGCACGCAATGTTGGGATTGAACTCGGGCTTTGGACTAGGTATGTGCTCTACTGCTTGAGCTATCTCCCTGCACCTTCTTTTCCACAGTAAATAGAAATAATTTATGGTATGTGCGCTTGAGTATGTGTGTGTACATGCATGCGTGTGTGTGTGTGTGTGTGTGTGTGAACTGTAGAAAGTCCAAGATGCTTGATTGCATGTGTTATGCCCTGATGTGATCCATGGTACTACGTATGAAACCTGATTACTGCAAGGGATTACTCCTGAACCTAGAGCGCGAATCATGACTGAGTTGGTACAACCCCCTCTTCCTCCCTCTCAGCAGTGCTAGGGATGTGGTGAGAGTGGTCATTCCTGAGGTCCTTGGTTGCTGCTCAGGGAGTTCTGGGGATGTAGTTCTGGGGAGCAAACCCAGACTTCTTACATGAAAACTATGCACTCCTTTAAGCCATCACTGCACCTTTTTTCACTAATAAGATCCCACGAGGCTTGCTCCTTTTCCCTTGTTTTTTTTGGGCAGGACGCCATGAGATTTTACTTAGTTCAAATGAATAACCTCAATAATTATCTATCGTCCCTAGGTTAAGATCTGGAAGTTAGGATATTTCTGTGAAGTGTCAAATGAAGTAATATATTTACATTTAGGGGTTTAGAGCTGAAGGTGAGTAATTTGATTGGGCTCCAAAAGGTAATTGAGCAGCATTGTAGAACTTTGAGTCAAGGTATGTGGCTACAATGGGCAGGCTGTTGGTATGAAATTCCTTCAAACCAGCATTTTTTTTATTTTTTATTTTTTTTTTGCATTTTATTTATTTTTTAAGGTTTTTTTTTAACAATTACAAAGATATACAATTAAAAAGTTCATATTTGGGTTTTGGTCATACAGTATTCCAGCACCCATCCCTCCACCAGTGCCCATCTCCCACCATCAACGTCCCCAGTTCCCTTCCCCTCCCTCAGCCCTCCTCCATGGCAGGTTCTTTATTTCTTTCCGTTTCTCTCTCTTTTCTTTTCCTTCCCTTCCAGACTATGGATTAAAGAATATACATTAAAGGGTTGTCATGTGTATCTTTTTGCCTATATTTAATGCTCAGTTCTAGGTTGGTATTAGTTCCCTCGACAATTGTTAGCACACTGTTCCATTTTCTGTCTTACCAAGCCCCTGACACCCACATGTTTGTGATAATTTCCACCTTTGACAAGACCTCCTGATACATGTTTCACTTGACCTTGGATATTGGTATCATACTATGTATATATATATATATATATATATTTATGTTATGCAAATAAATGCAGTCATTCTGTATCTGTCTCTCTCCTTCTGGCTAGTTTCACTCAACATAATCTTCTCCATGTCCATCCATTTATAGGCAAATTTTATAACTTCATTTTTCCTAACAGCTGCATAGTATTCCATTGTGTAGATGTACCAAAGCTTCTTTATCCAGTCATCGATTTTCGAGCACTCTGCAAACGAGCATTTTTTTTTTTTTTTTTGCTTTTTTGGGTCATACCTGGCAATGCTCAGGGGTTTCTCCTGGCTCTGCACTCAGGAACCACTCCTGGCGGTGCTCGGGGACCATATGGGATGCTGGGGATTGAACCCGGGCCGGCATGGGCCGGCCACATGCAAGGCAAATGCCCTACCCGTTGGGCCATCGCTCCGACCCCAAACCAGCATTTTTTTTTATCGTTTTAGCCCCAGTTTTTAATTTTTTAAAATTTTTTATTTTTACAATTACAAAGATATACAATTAAAAAGTTCATATTTGGGTTTTGGTCATACAGTGTTCCAGCACCCATCCCGCCACCAGTGCCCATCTCCCCACCACCAACGTCCCTGGTTCCTTCCCCCTCCCCCATCCCTCCTCCATGGCAGGTTCTTTATTTCTTTCCCTTTCTCTCTCTTTCTCTTTTCCTTCCCTCCAGACTATGGATTACAGAACATACATTAAAGGGTTGTCATGTGTATCTTTTTTGCCTGTATTTAATGCTCAGTTCTAGGTTGGAATTAGTACCCTCAACAATTGTTAGCACACTGTTCCATTTTCTGTCTTACCTAGCCTCTGACTCCCACACATTTGTGATAATTTCCACCTTTGACAAGACCTCCTGATATGTTTCACTTGACCTTGGATATTGGTATCATAATATGTACATATATATTTATGTTATGCAGATAAATGCAGTCATTCTGTATCTGTCTCTCTCCTTCTGGCTAATTTCGCTCAACATAATCTTCTCCATGTCCATCCATTTATAGGCAAATTTTATAACTTCATTTTTCCTGACAGCTGCGTAGTATTCCATTGTGTAGATGTACCAAAGCTTCTTTATCCAGTCATCTATTTTCGGGCACTCGGGTTGCTTCCAGATTCTGGCTATTGTGAATAATGCTGCTATGAACATAAAAGTAGGGATGGTGTTTCCACTGTGTATTTTTGGTTTCCCAGAGTAGATTCCCAGGAGTGGTATGGCTGGGTTAAGTGGGAGTTCAATTCAAACAAGCATTTTTTAACTCTTCATGCTTCATGCAACATTGCTTTAGAGGAGAGATCAAACAGGACATAGGGAAGGAGGAGCAGGAGGAAATGTTAGTAGCTATTTTTGGCATTTCTTAGCAAATACCAGACAACTGTGCTCTCATACAAACTTGCTAACTCCACACAGGAAAAGACTTAGAGCAAAGCGTATGCTTTCATGGCTGTTTATTTAATACCCGTATTGGGGTGCAGTTCAGCTTCCACCATCCCTTGTAGTTTGGACAGAGTATTCCTTCTTTGTGGGCGAAGAGGGAGTTGTTTGTTTAGTTTTGGATCACTTCGCTGTGTTTAGCGCTCACTTTCGACTCTGTGCTCACCTCTGTTTCTGTGCTCAGGACTCACTCCTGGTGGTACTGTGGGAACCATGTTTAGTACCAGGGATCAAACCTGCATGAACTGTATGTAAGGCAAATGTCTCACCCTCTGTCTGGCCTCCAAAATTATTCCTTTTAAACATCTACAAGACCTAAAAATTTTCTAAATTTACCACTTCATTAACTTTTCAGTAATGTTTGCACCATGTTTGATTGACACCAATGTGCCCTGGCCCTAAACGGACATGGGTGATATTCTTCCATTCATTCTGGAACATTGGCTATGTACAACCACAATTCTCAGCACCAGTGTTGTTGCAGGGTGCAAGTGCTTTTGCTCATGGACCTTACGCCTGACATGGGAAGAGAGTCAAGAATGAAATGAATACATATAGGATGATTCAATATGAAGCAAGCAGTTCAGCGAATTGGGAGCACAGTGAACACATGGACGCCAGTGAGGTGCTGTTTGAATGGACAGCTGAAAGAAGTGAGAACGTATGTCATGTGGCTCCATGGGGTAAGAGTTCTGATGGAGAAAATATTAATTGTGCACCTGGGACATTCAAGGAAAGCAAAAGAGTCAGTAGGGCCAAACTGGAAAGGCAGAAGTGGTTGATGGGGAGGGCGAGGAAAGAAGATGGAGCAGGAAAGTCAGCTTCTGTCAGCCTGTACTAAGCAACAGCTCAGATTGGGCCTATACCCCTTTCTATGTTGTTTATACCAAGATTTTAGTATGATTACTGTACAGAAGGATTTATTTGTCTCAAGGAATTTGGACCAAAGAACAAAATAGCATATTTTAAGTTCTGGGTATAGATTGCTGTGAAAAAATTAGCTTGTTATATGCATTTATTGACTATTGTTTATGCCATAAACAAAGCTGCTCTTCTTCTATAATAAGAAGAGCTGGTAATATTGTACCTTTTTTTTTCTTTTCCACCCTCAACATTATTATACAATAAAAAGCTGAATATATAATATACTGCCAAGAGGGTAATGAGCAGGATTCAATCACACATTTAAATGAATGAAGAAAAAAAACTGAACCATGTCCAAGTTGTTCCATCTAAGCATCACTTAAGAATCTGTTTGTTCAGTTGAGTTTCATCTCTGCAGCTGCCAAGCCACTTTGGTTCTGCCAGCTCATCTCTCTGATTGCAAAATAAAGGGTGGTCACTTCACAGTAGACGTGAAAAATGAGTGTTCTGTGAAAAGAACGATGTTATGAGAAATCCTGATAGTAGATACATGGAGACTTCCCTCTGACGCATCCATTCAGCCTAAGGGCAGTTAATGTTGAGGGGGCATTCCCAGCATCCCCAGATCTAAGCAGTCTTTGGCGGCTGTACATGATTCTGGAAGATAGATGCATTTTGCTGCAGCTTACATTCATAAAATATTTTGTAGTATAATATGTTGTCAAAACAAATCTGTGTTTTCCATTTGTGTGTGCATGAGTGTGTCAGTATGCTTCTTAATCTTTTTGTCCATTAGAGGTAGAATGCAAATAATTGGCTTTCTCCATTGTGGGCTTTCCTTTACAGTACAGATTCCAGACTCACAGAGCTGCTACTGGCTCTCCCTGTGCCCAGCCACTCACGAGGTGCCCAGGAGGGATGGCTGGTTTTAGCCCTGGCCTGCCACCCCAGCAGAGCCTTGCAACAAGCCAGACGACCCCCCACTCCATGATGGCCTCCATTTTCCACATCAGGACTTCCCTCTCATCAGAACTCCACCCAGCAGACCAGCCTATCACAGCGTGGCTGTGATATCAATAAATGCTGGATTTAGAGGTGACTACAAGAGTATGTCACCCGCACAGCAGAGCCTGGCAAGCTACCTGTGTCGTATTTGATAGGCCAAATACCAGTAACAATTTTAGACCTCATTCCCATGACCTGATGGAATGGTTTGAGGCTCTTTATGTTTCTGGAGCAAGCAGATGCCCTTGGGCTCTGCTAGCATGAGACAGGACATATCGAGATGCTACTGGTGCCTGCCCGAGCCAATCGATGATGAATGGGAATACAGTGATACAGTGATACAGATTCCAGCAGAAAGCCTTGAGTCATGAGAAACAGGCAAAGAGCTGGCCTTATGTTCTGTGGCTGTGCGTCCTTTATCTATGAATGACTCTATGATTACTTGAAGACCATGTCTGCTTTTTATTGTTTTCCATAGAAGACATCATGGGAAGCTTGGCAGTGCTCTGTCATTGTAACCCATCACCAAGGGGCAGTCAAGGCAGTTTCACTGACAGCTTATGCCTGTGGGGACGTGGCATTTGCCGAGAGCAGCAGCACCCTTAGTGCGGCCTCAGGCTCAGAGAACACAGACCTGACTGTGTCTACCCCACTTCATTACTGCTTAGTGGCGGGACCCGACACTTACTGTTTAACTTTCTTGAACTTTCATTTCCTGTTCTATAAAATGATGGAAATAATGCCTACTTTCTGGGGGCAGTTGTGAAGATTACACAAGATGATGAGAATAAAGCACTTGGTGTCGTGCCTGAACCGGCTACGAGTTCTATAAATGCTCCTCATTTCTATTATCATCATTTTCCTTTGGCTTATTTCATTTCGATGGCACAGCATGTAAACTTGGCATGAAGCAGAGTCTTTCTGGTGCGTGGAAACGGAGTCCCCTGGAGGGTAGCACATCAAAGCCCGAGGCACAACATATACCTTCTTTTCCATTTTTCATAATATTTTTCTCTGTTCAAGTAAACCTGGAGAAAACAGTTTGCTACTTACTGCCTGAATTGGCCAGCAGTTGTGGTTTCCAAGGAGATTGTAAATGGATTTATTTGTGTATGCTGATTTACCTCAATTTAGAAAGAATTCTTCAGAGATTTCTTCAAAGGAAAAGAACATAATGGGAATCCTTTTCCTATCTTTCAGAAGCCTTAGAGAATTGTCTATGTGTGTGTGCATATATCCTCAGTGATCTGAAAGTTACTTAGAAGTACCAGGCAAATGGAAAGATTTGGTAATAAAACATTTGTCTTCGTCTAACTGAAATTTTATATGTCCTTTCAAATGGACTTATCTGGGGTTTTGTTATTTTGGAAAGCATTCAGTACAATTTGGAATTGTAATTAGGATACTTTATATCCTCTGCAGAGCTTAATGTAATTCTTTAGCTTTTCTATGGTTACATCACAAAAGGCACTGGTTCTGTCATCTGGTTTTCTACACCAGTAAACCCCAAAGCACCTGTGCAAATGTCTACCCGGTAGGTATTCAGTACTGGTTAATTGATAATTGAGGTGTCCTCCTGATGCACAGGTTACATTAGTGCTGGGGCAAAGAACTGACACTAGGATTTTCAGATTTATGGGTTGCTGAGCACAGGAAGCAGTTTTTATAGGCTCTTGGCACTAACTCTAGATTGGCAGCAGTGGCCAGCATGCATTGGCCCATTCTGTTTGTTGCTGGGAGTCAGACTGATATGCCTTCTAGTCTGGAAGGAGAGTACTATGCAGTATTTTAAATAAGGGGTAACATTTAGGTTTAGAACTTAACATTGTTTCTTTATTCAGAGTACTTCTATTTTCCACATGGAGATAAGTGACCATCCTTTATTTTGCAATCAGAAAATAGAACGCTTAGAATTCAAGCACCTTGTGTCCTTCGGCTGATTCTGGCATTCATTCCTTTTTCAATTCATGCTGCCATGAGTGACATAAGGAGGAGTAAACTATATACATTTGGGAGTTAGGAATATCGAGGTCTCTTGTTAGTCTTATAGTCTTAGTAAATGGCTTCACCTTTATAAGTTTGCTTAGAGACAAACTTAGATGCAGGTTGCTGGGATTAATGCCCGAGTATGTAATAGAGATGCTCTTCAAGTGACCAAGGAGGTGGCTTAAAGTGCTTTGCACTGGGATCTGAGGCTTCAATTCTTGAGCACCTCCTGGAGAGACTCTGAGTACAGCAATAGAAGCAGCTCCGTGACCACCACGTGTGGCCCCCCAAACAAACAAACGCACATACAAACAATGAACAAACACCACAAAGCTTATTTTCTATAGACTATTGACACAATTTTTAGGGACTTAGTATAGTCCTTATTCTCAAGAGATGGAAATATAGATGGAAAATAAGTAAAAAGAAATTATAACAGCAACAGCTAAGACCAATGAAAAGACTTATAATCTGGGGCCGGAGCGATAGTCCAGCGGGTAGGGCATTTGCCTTGCATGTGGCCTGACCCAGGTTCGATCCCTGAATCCCATATGGTCCCTTGAGCACTGCCAGGAGTAATTTCTGAGTGCAGAGCCAGGAGTGATCCCTGAGCAATGCCAGGTATGACCCAAAAGCAAAAAAAAAAAAAAAAAAAAAAAGACTTACAATCTAGATGGAAAATAAATAAAAAGAAATTATAACAGCAATTGCTAAGACCAATTAAAACCTGTTTTGGTATATTTAAAACAGACCCTTTTTAAAAATAATCTGGTCTGTGGGATCAGAGACAGCTCAATAGGTGGAAGTGCATATTTTGTATCTGGAGGCCCTTGTTCCATCCTGGGCACTGCATGGTCCACTTGCACCTGGTCTGAAGTACCCTCTGAGCACTGCCAGTTGATTCTCTAACCCCCACCACTCCCCACCCCAAGGAAGAGAATAAAGAAAAGAAAGGGAAGAAGGAAGAAATGGTCTGTGCCTAGTTATGTAGCTAGGTTTCAAACAGAGTTTACATGAAGCATGGATTGGGCCGGGCGATAGAACAGTAAGGAGGGCATTTTGCCTTGCATGCGGCCAACATGGGTTCAATCCCTGGCATGCCATGTGGCCCCCCAAGCACTGCCAGGAGTAATGCTGAGTGAAGAACCAGGAATAACCCCTGAGCATCGCTGGCTGCCGCCCAAAAAGCAAAACAAACAAACAAACAAATTCATGGCTTGTAGCTAACCTCCACTTCTTGCATCCCTTTGACAATTCCTTCTTTCCAATGACTAAGTTGGGGGTTACAAGAGTTAAATCTTTCAGAGCCATTTGCCATCAAAGGGATTATGTTTGTCTATATAGTTACTGTGTTGTATTAAGCATTTGCAAAGAGATTGTTTTCCAACCTTTCCTCAGTAGATTCAGTGACACTTTAATTGTGCTTATGATCCCATTATCTTTTAATATTTTAAATTTAAAATGTATGCAGTGGGTCGGGAGCATTGGGGGATGTACCCAGCCCCCACAGACATATTCATCACCGCCCATCTGCCATCCCAAATGTTAAATCCCAGGAATACTACAGCTTTTCAGCATGCTATATCTTAAAAGACTTTGAGGAGAGAAGTACAGAAAGATAGTGACAATCACCGTGGGGCTAGAGAGACATAGAGCATAAGGTTAGAGCTAAAATTTCTAAAAGCAACTGGAGTGTTGCAAAAACGAGGAACAGAGGGAAAAATTGAATACATTTACTAGGGAACTAATGAACAGGCTAAAGGTATTTATGTAAGCAGACAGCATATGGAAAAAGGGGAAATGAATCAAGGCAGCTAGAATTACTGTGCAATTAATCTCATCTTGAGAAATGTGTGTGAGAGTGTGTATATACAGTTGTGCTTATGTGCTCACGCCAAGTAAGCTTTTTCATTTATATAGGATAGGTGGAAGAAAAAAGTTACAGAATATTGCTCATACTGTCTGAGAGAGGAAGAAATTATCTACGTGAGGTTGTCATGATATGCAAAGCAATAGTTAGGCCATATTGAACAGAGGAATTTTCTAGCAATATGAGAAAATGTCACAGGAAATTCCAGAGAGTTGACAGCTAAATACAATAACCTCCTTTGCTTTCTGCCTCTTTCAATGTCCTTACCCCCATTTTCTGGATTCAAGGATGCTGCTATGCCAAGTGATTGGTGTTGTCACTTGTCTTCCCATTGTTCATCGATTTGCTTGTGTGGGCACCAGTACTGTCTCCATTCGTTGGGAATGAGGTCCATTATTATTACTGTTTTTGGCATATCAAACACACCACGGGTATCTTGCCAGGCTCTGCTGTGGTTCTGGATTCATCCAGTCTTTACCAAAGTGCAAATAGCTGCTGGTATTGTGTCTCTGGCTTGGATAACTATAGAGAGGACATGGGAGACTGGGCAAGATTGTAGGTTTTCAAGAGGCAGGATTAAAAGCTCCTGTAATATGGGGTGGTTGCCTGCAGGGAGCAAGAAGGTAACCACGATAAGGAAAGCACTACAGCATCCTTATTGGCTCACAACAGCTTTGGCCTTACTTGTGACATACTCAGAGAAATCACGACCCATCAAAGTCTGCATGAGCCCCTGTAGTTGCTAAAACCTTACCAGATTTGATTCCATATTTGTGGAAAAGAATTTCAGGAGAAAATGGTGAAGCAACATACTTTTATCTAGGAAATGTGAGAGAGGAAAGAGAAGAGGAGAAAATCCTGTAGAGCAAAAGAAATTATACACATATGCCTAGTTGCTGTGCTGGTGAGCACCAAAATGGGCTTTGTCAAGCTAGCGCCTAAGGCCTCTTCCCAGGCTCCCAGAATTGAGGCTCGCTGGCAGATGAAGATGCCTTCTTGGGTGTCGTTAATAAAATAGAACTTTAACTGTCTGTGGTCTTCTTGCACATTCTTTTTTTTTTTTTTTTTTTTATTATACCACCGTGAAACATACAATTACAAAGGTGTTCATAATTGGTTCTTGGTAATACAGTATTCCAGCACCCATCCCTCCACCAGTGCCCCATTTCCACCACCAATGTACCCCACCCCTCCCGTCCCCCCCACCCGCCTTAATAGCAGGTACCCCAGTTTCCCCTCTTTCTCTCTCTATCTCTCTCTCTGTCTCTGCATCTCTCTCCCTCTTATTTTACACATTGTGGCTAGCCCTGCAGATATTTAGAGTTTATCACTTGAGTCTCTTTGTGTATATTCAGTGGTGAGTTTTAATCTGCCATTACCATTTCCCATATTTATTAAAACACTGGTATCTATATCCTATTAATGAATGCAGTCATTCTATATCTGTCCTTTTCCTTCTGACTAATTTCACTCAGCATGATAGACTCCATGTCCATCCATTTGCAGGTAAATTTCATAATTTCATCCTTTCTGACAGCCGCATAGTATTCCATAGTGTAGATGAACCACAGTTTCTTTAGCCAGTCCTCTGTTCTCGGGCATTTAGGTTGTTTCCAGATTCTAGCTATAGTGAATAGCGCAGAGATGAATAAAGAAGTACAGATAGTGTTTCTGCTATGTGTTTTTCGGTCTCTAGGGTATATTCCCAGGAGTGCTATTGCTGGATCAAATGGGAGCTCAATATCTAGCTTTCGGAGGAATGCCCATATTGTTTTCCAAAAGGGCTGGACCAGTCGGCACTCCCACCAGCAGTGGATGAGAGTCCCTGACATTCTTTTGTTTTATTTGTTTGTTTGTTTGAATCTGAGCCATTGGCTACTCTGGCTCAGCTTTTACCCTGGCTCTAAACTCAGGAATGACTTCTGGCAGTGCTTGTGGGACCTTACGGGATGCCCAGGGTCAAAGATCAAACCCAGGTCTCCGCTGTACTGTCTCTCTGTCCCTTCTTTCATATCATGCTTTGCTTCCTCATTCATTAATTATCATGTCCTCAAAAAAGCTGAAGAAGCCCAACAGGATTCTCATTTTGAGGGTGATGGCTTCTAGAGTATAGGAATCCATGTTTTGCTGACCTACTGTTTGCTGCTCCGCCATCCCAGGCATGGCTCGCTTTGGCTGATATCACTGGTCATATCCCTGAAGGAGTCAGAGCCTCTTCCCACTGGGTGGGTCCTAGCAGCCTCCAGACCAAGTGGACCAAATGAAGGGCAGGCATCACAATCCCTAATGTACACAATTGCGTAACTGGCAGCGCGACTGACCTCCACAAATTACTTGCTGCTCACAGTTCCTCTTTCTGCCATCCTGTGAGGCTGGGCACAGAAGTCAGAGAACAATCTCCAGTTTAGTCCCTTAGTATTTCCAGTAGGTGCTAACTAAAAAATGCTTACCCCAGCACAAGAATACTAGAAAACCAGTGGGGGTAGCACAGAGAAACCACAAACTTAATGAGTGAAAACTATCACCAAAGACATAAGTAACACCAGCAAATCCTCGTAATGTCTGAAGTGACACTATGTTCATATCAGTGAGGTCAAAGAAACAATAGAGCAGGTAGTCTGCAAAGTACAAGAAGTATGAGAGAGGCCTGAGTGATAGTGCAGCAGGTAGGGTGTTTGCCTTGCAAGAAGCTAACCTGAGTTGGATCCCCAGAATCCTATATGGTCCCCTGAGCACCACCAGGAGTAATTTCTGAGTACAGACCCTGGAGTACTGCTGGGTGTGACCCAAAGAAAGAAAGAGAGAGAGAGAATGAGAGTGGAAATGAAAAACCTACTAGTCAGAAAAAAGAGACAACAGAAATGAAGAACATGGTAGGTGATATATAAAATGTCAGTAGATGCTCTGAACAAAAGAATAAGAATCTGAGCAAAAAGTCACCGAAGTTCTAAGAAGAGGTGGCAACCACTAGGAACTACTGAAACCAATAGAAATTACTGAAAGGTTGTCATGTTTGTCACTTTACCTCCTTTTAGCACTCAGTTCTTGTCCAAAATGATCATTTCCAATAATTATTGTCATAGTGGTCCCTTCATTGTCCTGACTGTACTCCCCCACCAATTTGTGGCAAGCTTCTACCATGACCAGTCCTCCTGGGTGTGAGCAACTCCAGACATGGACTTTGACCCTCATGATGTTGCAAAATAGGTTTTATAGTCCTTTTCCTAGCTTCCCAGGACTTGGAGCTTTGTGTACAGATAAGACTATCTTGTTAGGAAAAAGAAAAGGACTTCTCAAAGAAATAGGACTTTAAACTTTCTGTGTTCTTTTTTGGACTTCTCAGGGTCTGTTGTTCCCGCTAAAGATTTTCCTCTTCTCCATTTGCATCATTCAGGGACTTATGAAGCCCAAGTTCCTGGGAATTTTGTCTATAAAGGAAGTTTTTGGGATTTGGACAGATAGCCTCAGTTTGGAGGGTAGGTTTGGTAGCATAAAGTTCTTTTAGACCTTAGCTTGTCTTGTTACTTCATGAAACTGTGAAGTGGACTTCTCTACCTGATTATATATTTCAGAAATTTTCTCTGGATTAATTCTGTTTGTATGATTTCCTTATTGGAAAAATCAAGAATTTTGGTATCTGACAACTTTAGGTAGAACTTTGACTTTCTTTGAAAACTAATTTTAATTTTTAACAATTAGTATAGATTAGGTAACATGCTTACAATGGTGTTAATATTTATGGCTTTGATGTGCAGTAACCACACCGCACCACCATCAAAGTGCTCCACACTACTCCTGGCCTTTTCTCCATCCCCTCACTGCCTACTGAAACTTATAGTTTTATAGTACAAGGCCAGGAGCCCCTTATCATTTGACACCGTCCATATTCTGTTCTCTCTTTCTACCACGATGAGTGAGATGATCTGGTATCTGTCCTTCTTCTGACTTATTTCATTGAACAGTAAGCTTTAGTTCCATCCAGTTCAGTAAACTGGAAGGTTTCATCATTTCTTATAGCTGCATAGCAGAACTTTGACTTTCTAATATAAAATGTATGGATTTGGAAACATTTGTGTCTATGAGATGGGTTGATCTTTCTCACAGTGTCAGATGTTTAATGGTAACATCCAAACAGAAGATCTGACAAATTCCCTTGCTTTGGCCTTGCCACACACAAGGCACTTTTGGTTGCAAAGAAGTTTAAAATTGATTTTAAAATATCCCGTCAGTCTTAGAACTCCAACTAAATTAGAAAACCTGTACATTAGCTCGTTATTTAATCCAAATCATTCATGTTTTGATGTATTTGCTAAAATGTGATAAAAGAAACTGAGGCTACTTAGGCTGTCCTTGAAGGCCTGGGTGTTTGAGTTAAGAACAGTAAAGCTCATAGCAGAGTAGAACCTGGTTGATATATTTTTTTTTCTGGTAGGACTGATTGCATTTGCTATAGGTTTAGAGGAGAGACATGAGGTGCCTTGATCCTTCTTGGTTCTGAACTCAGTGTATTCAGGATTCCAACAATATTCCCATTCAAAACGGGTCAGAAAAATATATTCATAGCAATGAATGGAAAGAGTACTGTCTTAATTGAATAGTTCTTACATTTGTAAACACTGTAAATATCCTAAACCTATTTTATTTTGGCTCCTGCCTTATTTTGGCTCTTACCCAATCAATTTGAACTGTGTAGGGGTGACAAAAGAGGAAATTAAGGCAGAAATACAGCACTTATGTCATTTGGAAATAGGAGACTCTTAGACACTAGAAAAAATACCATCTTCAGAAAGTGGAGAAAAAGAAAACATTGTATGGGTGTATGACAAAGGTTTATGGAATATATGAGGTTCTTGGGAAGAAGATGACATGGACTGCTACCAGCTAATTACTAGATGGAATCTTTTGCCAGAGTGAGGGAAAACAGAACCAGGAGGAATCAACGCCCCTTCAGAAATGCTCAACCTGAAGTTCAGACTGATTACTTGGCAGTGTGGAATGTCTGTACCTTTCCACGCTGCTTGCACTCAATCCTGAGGAGTCAGGATTGAGTGCAACTCCGAACTTGAGACATCTGGTTTCATACCTGCTCAGAACAACAGCTTATGGCCACTCAATTTGACTGAAATTTAGATTCTCATTTCTGAACCTCAGTCCCTTGTGTCAGATATTGTCATATGCTGTGCCTTTCCTGGGTTACGAGTCACTTTCTCAGAGCAGTGGCACTGCCAGTGTCCTATTAGAGCTGAGCAATCATTTCTGCAGGGGACTGTATCAGTCCCTCAGTCTCCCTCTCCAATGGTCACTGTCCCCCTGGGACACACAAGCCACCTGGCTATACCATATGGAGACAGGATCACACAGCCTTTCTTCATACTTGGGATATTAGGGCATTCATTGATGGTGTTCAGGACAAAGGTAAGGAGAAGAAACATTTCTTTCCAGGGTCTCATGACTATAGGTTACTCTGGTTTCAGATGGAAGAAACCCACGCTATAACCGTGTTTCTTACACTCACTGAGGGTCAGTCCTCAATAGAGAGGATTTTACCAGATTACCTACAGATTGTTCTAGCTTTAACCATCTTTAATTTTCTGTGAAAATGACTTGCAGTCATGATAGAGACTTCAGTCATAGACATTTTATTTCCAGCCAGTTGACTTTCTTGATTTTCCTGTTCTCTCCCAATGAATCTCCAGGCACTTGGCACAGTCCTTAAGGTATTTGTCATATTCTGGCTTATAGCAATTCAAACGAGAATATCTCATCTCCTTTAAAGTGTGGGCACTTCAGAAATGGCTTTAGATTCTGCTTAAGTTTTCCTTCAAGTGCCTGGTTGGTCGTCAGAATCTGGCATGAAAGCTAGGAAAAGCCGCAGTATTTCCTTCTGCAGGTGCGTGCTGTCTGGGAACAATCCCCAACACCCTATTTAGATCATGTACGTCAGTTAATGATTGCAGTGTCAGCTGAACTAATGAGTAATAGTGTTGAAAATTTTCATTTCAAGTTGTTCAGTGTAAGCTTGAATGTCTTATGTGCTTTTATTTGGATTATGGTCATTGGACAAAAAAAATATGGCCAGTTTTCTTATTTTAGTTACCCAACATTTAAGGTACTAAAGATGCCTCATGAAGTCCTGAAAAAATATGGATGATGTGGGAAATATTCGAGGCTTAATTGAACAGCAACTATTATGATGTCAAGAGTCTTACTGGGAAGTATTGATGAATGTACACACAGGCACCTTTTCCTTTCTAAGTTCTTCTCTAAGTCCTTCAATTTTGCTTTAAAGTTGAAGGGCTAAAACAATTGCAGTATACTAGTTCATCTTTACCTGGGGGTGAAATATTACCAAACTCCCAGTAGTTGCCTAGTACTTATATATGCATATATATTTATATATATATATTCATGATGTATTTGCACTACTACATGCATGTCCATGAAAAAGCTAATTTATACATTACATTTGGTAAGATGTTAATAATGACTAATAGTAGAGTAGTTACAACAGTATACTGTAATGAAAGTTATGTGAATGACGTCTTTATTTCCAAAATTTTGCAATATTTTCCAACTGCAGTTGATTGTGGGTATCTGAAACCATAGAGATTAAAATTGTAGGTAAGAGAACACAACTTTATTCTAAGTGTACCAGTCATTTTTTGTATACTAATTTGAATCCCTGTATTGCCAGAAGTGCAATCAATTAATTAAATGGGTCCCTGTGGTATGAATTTTATATCTGTCCAGTAGTACTAGATTCTGAGACAGATACAAAGAAATGTGTGATATGTCTCTCTTAAAATTGTGATGATTTTACTGTACAGTATGTGCAGTTAAAATAGTATGTTTGGGAGAATTTTTATGACATGAGAAAATGTCTTCACATCACCAAAGCAGGTGAAGATGCTGAATACTTGCTTCCCTGGCTTTTTTATAATTAGAACATAGTATGTATTATATTAAATGTTTGTATATCTTCCAAATCCACATTTTGAAGGTCTAGCCTTTAATGAAATGATGTTTGGAGTAGGACCTACCTATTGAATCTATTGAAAGTAATTGGGTTTAGTTGTTATTATGAAGAAGAGTCCTCATGATGAGATCTGATGCCTTATTCTTATGTGGAAAGAATAGAGACATTTTTTCCTCTCTGCCATGTGATACATCGTGAGATGACAGCCATCTATAAGCCAGAAAGCAAGTGCTCACTACAAATTGAAACTGCCAGTACCTTGGATTTCCAGCCTCCAGTATTGTAAGGAATAAATATCTGGTATTTAAATCACCCTGTCTATACCATTTCATCATACCATTTCATACTTACACAGAGAAAGAAAAAAATTAGATAAATTATACCAATTTGAGTGTACTTCTTCTTTGGAAGAGGAAGTGCCAAGAAACATAAACTCTGGAATTGGTCAGAGCAGCAGTGGTCACACAGAGAATTCTGAGGGTTTTGCTGCCGCGTGTGTGTGTGTGTGTGTGTGTGTGTGAGAGAGAGACAACTGTTGTGAACTATTTTCAGTGTCTGAGTAGTAGTTGTGGAAGTTAAGTAAGAGTCCTGGTACCAGTAGTTTTTCTTCATAGGACCAATCAGTTCTTCGATATGTTGTGTTTTGTGGAGTATTATTTTTGACTGCATTGGTTCTAATCTTGTTTACCAACTCTCCTGGAGGCTCTAAGAATGACTTAATACATATCAATAGATTCTCATTCTGTTTTAATTAGGGTTCACTTCCATTGTTTGCATATGGGAGCCACAATTGATTCCTTGATCTTTGCCCTCAAAAACAATGTAAATCTGTATAAAGGATACCCATCACATACTTCAAAGAAAATGACCAAACACTCCTGAAATATGTATAGAATAATAAATACTGTAAAATAGCTAAAGCAATCCATGGGAAAAAGAAGATGGGAGGTATCACTTTCACCAACTTCAAACTCTACTACAAAGCAGTCGTAATTAAAACAACATGCTGTTGGTATAGAGACAGACTTGTAGATCTATGGAATAGAACTGAATATCCTGACACACACTTTCCAATATATGATCTCTTAATCTTTGATTATGGAGCAAAAAATATTAAGAGGAGCAAATAAAGACTCTTAAACAGTTGGTGCTGGGAAAACTGGGCAGCTACACGTAAAAAAATTTACTTAGACCTTCTTCTAACAGCATGCACAAAAGTCAGATCAAGATGGATCAAATATCTCAACATCAGACATGAATCTATAAGGTACTTAAAAGAAAACATAGGAAATATGGCTTACGACATCAAATCTAAAGGCATCTTTAAAGATGAAACACCACTGGCAAAGCAAATGGGAGCAAAGATAAACAAATGGGATTAAATAAAACTGAAAATCTCTTCACCTCAAAAGAAATGGTGAATACTTATTTACATGCTTTATTTGCATGATATCTTTATACTTATGTGAATACTTATTTACATGCTTTATTTGCATGATATATCATGATATATTATGATACCAATATCCAAGGTCAGGCAAAACATGGATCAGGAGGTCTTGTCAAAGGTGGATATTACCACAAATGTGTGGGAATCAAAGGTTAGATAAGACAGAGAAGGGAACAGTGTGTCAATAATCGTTGAAAATAACAATACCAGCCTAGAAATGAGCATTTAATATAGGCAAAAAAATACACATGATAACCTCGAAATGTATGTATTGCAATCCACAATCTATAAGAGTAGGAAGGGAGAGAGAGAAAGAGAGAGAGAGAGAGAGAGAGAGAGAGAGAGAGAGAGAGAGAGAGAGAAGAGACAACCTGCTATAGAGGCAGAGAGGCAGGCTAGGGGGAGGTGAGAGAGAATTGGGGACGTTGGTGGTGGGAAATGGGCACTGGGGAGGGATGGGTGTTGGAACACTGTATGACTGAAACCCAAACATGAACTTCTTTGAAATTGTATATCTCATGGTGGTATAGTAAAATATTTAAAAAAAGAATAAGAAACGGTGACCAAGATACAGAGACAGCCACAGACTGAGAAAGAATATTCACTCAATACCCATTTGATAAGAGGTAAATATTCAGGATATATCAGGCACGGGTAGAACTTTACAAAAAGATAACCACCAACCTCATCAAAAAATGGGGAGAAGAAATGAACAGAAACTTCCAAAAAGAAGAAATTTGAATGACCAAAAGGCATATAAAAAGTACTCTTCATCACTAATCATCAGGGAGATGCAAATCAAAACACCAATGAGGTATCATCTCACACCACAGAGACAGGCACACATCCAAAAGTACAAGAACAACAGGTGCTGGTGCGGATGCAGGGAGAAAAGAGAATCTCATCATCCACTTTTGGTGGGAGTGCCGACTGGCCCAGCCCTTTTGGAAAACAATATAGAAATTCCTCCAAAAGATATTGAACTCCCATTTTACCCAGCAATACCTCTCCTGGGAATATACCCTGTAGACCAAAAAATACACAGAAGAAACACTAGCTGCACTTTGAAATTCATTGCTGCACTATTCACAGTAGCCAGAATCTGGAAACAACCGAATGCCTGAGAACAGAAGACTGGCTAAAGAAACAGTGGTGTAAGAGATAACTGAGATGAAGCCAAAAGGAATAACATAAGGATCATTGGAGTCCCAGAGGGACAGGAAGAAAAACCCTGATGAAGAAGCAACTATCAAAGCAATCATTGCTGAGAAGTTACCGGAACAAAAGAGCACTTGCTCCCATATTCAGGAGGCCCAAAGGGTGGCATCTAAAAGAAAACCAAATAAGAATACTCCAAGACATATCCTAATAAAAATGACAAGAACCATAAATAGAGATAGAATCTGAAAGCAACAAGATCCAAGGAGGAAATCACATACAAAAGAAAATTCCTACAATCACATACAAAGGAAAAATACAGCAGATTTTTTAACGGAAACACTTCAAACCCGAAGACAATGGTGGGATATCATGAAGAGACCCAATGAAATGAATGCCTCACCAAGAATTTACCTGGCCAGACTCACATTATGATTTGAACAAAAGATACACAACTTCATAGATAAGCAACAGATCAAGAACTTCATAGACTCAAAACCAACTTTAATAGAAGAACTGAAGTAGCTACTATAAGACTAACCTTAAAAGTGCAACAAACTTATTCAAAAAGATGGCACAAAATCCTATGACAATAATCTCTCTCAACATCAATGGCCTAAACGCACCAATTAAGAGAGACACAGAGTGGCAAAACGGATTAAAAAAAACTGAATCCAACATTCTGCTGCCTACAAGAAACACATCTGAACAATCAGCAAACACAGACTCAAAGTCAAAGGCTGGAAAATAATTTTCCAAGCAAACAACTCCTCCCAAAAAGGCTGGGGTGGCCATACTAGTATCTGATAACATAGACTTCAGACTGAAAAAGGTCAGAAGGAACAGTGAAAGCCATTTCCTAATAGTTGAGGGATATGTAATCAGGAAGAAATCACACTACTAAATATATACGCACCCAACGAGGGGCCAGAAAATACTTAAAACAACTGCTAATAGACTTCAAAGAAGACATTGACAGTAACACAATTGTAGTTGGAGACTTCAACACTGCTCTATCAACACTTGATAGATAGATGAGAATAAACTCACCAAGAAAATATTGGCACTGAAGGAAGAAATGGAAGAAAGAGGGCTGGTAGATATATACAGGGCTTTTCGTCCCCAAAAAAGCCAAATACACATTTTTCTCTGCACACATGGAACACTCTCAAAGATAGATCAGATGCTGAACCATGAAACATACCTCCATAAAATAAAAGATAGAACTTGTGTCAACTATCTTTTCAGACAATGATGCACTGAAAATGGAAGTTAACCACACACAAAAACAGAGAGTAAGGACAAACTCCTGGAAACTGAACAGCTCACTGCTGAAAAAACAGTGGGTCATAGAAGAAATCAAAGGAGAAATCCAAAGATTCCTGAAAACAAATGAAAATGAAGACACGAACTATTAAAAAACTTGTGGGACACAATGAAAGCAGTATTAAGAGGAAAGTTCATAGCTCTGCAAACATTCATCAGGAAAGAAGAAAGGGCCTTCATAAATAACCTGACTTCAAAGCTCAAAATATTAGAAAAAAGACTAACAAAAAGGAGCCCAACCCAGGCAGAAGGAAGGAAGTAGTAAAACTTAGAGAGGAAATCAATGAGCTGGAATCCCAAAAAACAATCTGAAAGATAAATGAAACCAAGAACTGGTTCTTTGAAAAATAAACAAGATTGACAAACCACTGGCAAGACTTGTAAGGAAAGGGAAAGAGAGAACCCAAATAAATAGAATCAGAAATGAAAAAAGGGAGACATCATAACAGAAACCACAGAAATTCAAAAGATCATCAGAGATTACTTTGAGAGTCTTGTATGCCACGAAACATGAGAACTTGGAAGAAATGGATAAATTCTTGAAGTCCTATAAGCTCCCATGATTGAAACAAGAAAACCTGTCAATAAGAGAAAAAATAAAAGCCATATGATCATATCAATAGATGCAGATAAAGTATTTGACAAGATCCAGCACCCATTCATGATAAAAACCGTCCATAACATGGGAATTGAAGGAAGCTTCCTCAATATAGCCAAAACCATCTAACAAAAGCCCACAGTGAACATCATCCTCAAGGGGGAAAACTGAAAGTCTTCCCCCTAAGATTGGGGACAAGTCAAGGTTGCTCACTCTCACTACTTCATTCAATATAGTGCTGGAAGTACTTGTCATAGCAATCAGAGAAGGAAAGGACATTAAGGGCATCCAGATAGTCAAGGAAGAAGTCAAGCTATCACTATTTGCAGATGACATGATATTATACCTAGAGAACCCTACACTCTCAACCAAAAAGCTCCTAGAAATAATAGATACCTAGTAGAGTGGCGGGTACAAAATCAATTTCCAAGCATCAGTGGATTTCCTATATACAAATAATGAAAGAGAAGAGATATTAAGAAAACGATCCCATTCACAATTGTGCCACAAAAAATCAAATACCTAGGAATCAGCTTAACCAAGAGTGTAAAGAACCTATACAAAGAAAACTACAAAACACTGCTTCAAGAAGTAAGAGTACACGAGGCAATGGAAACACATTCCCTGTTCATGGATTGGGAGAAGTAACACTGTCAAAATGGTACTATTCCCTAGAGCTTTATACAGATTCAGTGCCATCCCTTATAAGGATACCCATGACATTCTTCAAAGAAATTGACCAAATACTCCTGAAATTTGAATGGGAAAAATAAACCCCCAAGAATAGCTAAAGCAATCCTTGGGAAAAAAGAAGATGGGAGGCATCACCCTTCCCAACTTCAAACTGTACTACAAAGCGGTAGTAGTTAAAACAGCATGGTATTGGAATAAAAACAGACCTATGGACCTATGCTATAGAGTTGAGTATCCTGACACCCATCCTCAAACACATGATCATTTAATCTTTAATAAAAGAGTAAAGAGTACAAAATGGA